>KZ308657.1:331078-386325 GCA_000376725.2 Ladona fulva
AGGCTGCGATTGTTAGATAAATTCAGAGGAAATACATTTTCGGATGACGTAATTGATATTATGCGACCCCCCTGCTACTTTGCCCGATCCGACAGTGAGCGTAAAATAAGAGAAATAGACGCGAGGACAAGTCGTTTTAGAGACTCTTTTTTTCCGCGAACGATACGCGATAATAATAAATTAAAAAAGTAATTCTACTCTTGGTGTTTGTCCCCTCTGCCACACGCCGGAAGGCGGCTTGCAGGGTACTTATGTAGATGTAGATATATTTTGATCATTTCGACAGCCAATATTGCTGCATTGGATTCACATTTGTAGCTAATCACCGATTCAGAGTCATTGTCTTGCACGACTCTTGATACCACATAAAAAAAGAGAGAGCAAGACTGTAATACAGTTTAAAATATACATTTGACTATGATTTTTATGCTAAAGTACTAAAGTACTTTTATCTGTATTATCTTGAACGTCGGAAAGCGAAAGAGTTTATGGAGGATTATCCAGAACATTCTGACGTCCCTACTTCTTAATAAAACTTACTGGTCGAGGTACTACTCTGTGCAAATATGATTACGTATATTTATTTCTCGCATCTTACCATCTTCCGCATCTAAAGTCGATTTCCCAATAAAAAACGTCCGATCGGGATTTCACTGTACATACTTGCCGTCACAAATGTTTTGGATGGAATGCGGGATTCCTTGAGTCAATTAAGACCGTTTTAAGAGTAAGATTAAAAGATCAAATGGAATGATTTAGCGCACAAAGGGATGCCAAAGCGTACCACATTCCATGTGCTGCTGAATCCGTTGCTAACTTGCAGACAGTAACTTTTCTCCTTAGATATGCGATATGGACATACTTGTATGATATGTGGATATACTTCTATGATATGTGTATGTGCTTAAACGTACACGGTGAGCCACCATTCATAAGAAATCGTAAAAATTATAATAAATGGAATTAGAGCCGCTACGAAATCCTGGTTTATTTTGCTTTCAGTTGTGTATTAGAAGAGCAGGTGACCGCTGTTAACGAGGCTATCGAATTACGCAATGGAGAGAAAGGACAGTTAAAAAAGAGAGAAACATTTAGATAAAATGGTGCATTACTTCTGTCGCTATGACCATCGATAAAATAAGTCAAATGAAATGCTAGATAGCAATTTTGGCGTTCGCCGGAAAGTAATTCGATTTTTAATTACCCTCTAATTTACTTTCATCTAGAAATTTTCATAACTTATTCCTACAGCATTACTTTCCTAAAATTTCTTTGTGACCTTTAAAAATAACTAAGAATCCAACGACAAGGTTGCTGAATTGGAGAAAATGTTGGAGTCTTATCCAACTTCACCGACCGTTCCCTTTGCTACGCCATCCAGCGATCGGAAATGAAGGCATGCCCGTGAAATATTTCGACCACTCAATCCACTGCTATACTTAACTTTAAGAATTCCCGAAGGAGGGTCTCAAGTCGATCACATGAGTGTTCCTTTCTTTTAAAGCCAATGAAATCGACGGGAGGGCAGAAGGTAGTTCCTCGAATTATATTTTTGTTTGGCCTTCTGCTAGGCCAAGTTTGTTTTCTCGATGAAAACTTCTTTCTTCCGCCTGAATTTCAAGATAATCTTGTTTGAAAATATTATTTTCCGCACCAAATTTCCCATTTTACAATAATGCTCTTCATTTTTTTTGTCGTGATTTGGGATAATTTAATAGCATATATAACTAAATAACTTAGGCAATGTCTCACTGATTTAAAAGTCAGCCAACTGCTGTCCGTAAGATTCCAAAAGTTTAAAAGACAATTCATTCATAATATAACTGTATAATTCTTATTTCAGAATGTAATTTATTTCGCTTCACCCAGTCTTGTGTTGACTCTCCGTTTTGTTTCTTATCTTTCAGATAAGTCATTTGTTTTCCTCATTGCTTGCAGCTGTATATTAGATCAAGAGAATAAATTTCTGTCTTTCTTTTTTATCTTGATATTTTCATGTCCATTGATACGTTGACGTTTGGTCTTGTAGCAGTGGTAACACTTTCTAAATCATACTCACATTCTAATTTCTCAAAAAAGTCTTGCTGCGAGAGAATAGAATAGTCTTGACTTGATAAAATTCTTTAATTTCTTCTGGTTGTGACGTAAATTAATTGCTGGGATTATTTTATAGGAAACTGAAGATGAGAGGAATGTATGTTCGCATTAATTCGCTGAAATTGTAATAATGCGTATCACACATGTTCCCGAAACATCTTCATTTTTTCAGTTTCATTAAGAATTCTAGCACTCTTTATTAGTGACATCAAATGTCATAGTAGGAGCTCTAAATTGTAAATCCTAGAAGTAGTAATTTCTACATCTTATGTCTTTTAACGAAACCTGATATAAATTTCTTTTAAATAGGCATTAATTCTCAGTCTGTTGTAGGCTTACTCCAAGGGATATGCGCTTATGGCTTAGAGGTGTTGATGAAAAGAGAAATGTGTTAGAAATGCGGTCATTGAATTCTCATCCTGCGTTGGCTCGTGATTTTGTCCATTGACTGTTATTTCATAAAAAAGTGGTGGACGTAAACTATTTTTTGAGAAACTTTCAATATTGAGGAGGTGATCTGAATGATTCCACGTGGAATGTTTTGCATTAATGTATGTTCTGGGATCTTATTTATTTCCACAAATTCCTTTGACTGAAAATATTTTTGACCTAAGATAGGTCAGGTGTAATGCAGAAGTGACTTCAAAGTTTCCAAGATGAACACTAGTCAAATAGCATGGGGTACAGCCGATGCATAAGATAGTTACCCGTAGTTGTTGATTTGACGTTATCTGATAGTTTATGAATCGTAAGTAATGTTTGAGTCATCCTTAAACCATACTGATCCAGACAGCAAACAACAAAATTTCCATTTAAATTTTCTTATCTTAGCACCCATTCAGCTGAGCAAACAGAAAACAATTCCATAGCTGATAGCAACAACATATACATGAATGTTGTCAATCGTACGTAACACTGATCTGGTTTCCGCTGAAATAGGATTTCCATTATTTCAATCACCGTCGATGTTTCTGAGCAGAGTGCAAATCGTTGGGAAAGATCACCGCTACTTACTGAATGTTATTTAAGTTGAATTAGATAATAGGACGAGAGACTGTGCCGCCAGGCGCGCAAGTATTGGAAACTAACGAAAATCCTTAGTTTTTCGACTTGACTCATTTTTTATGCATACGGAGTAGTATTTTTTACGAAGATAAAGTCAATTCGTTAAAATGTAAACATAAATTTACTCGACAGCAGTCATCAAATGAAATCCTCTTTCTCATAAATCATTTCTCTTTTTGTGGCGCATATCCTAAATTTAGATGGTATGAATGAGATTCTTGTCTAATAAATGTCTTGTCTTGTGTTTTCTTAGGTTAACGTAGGCTTTTTCATCGGTATTTCAGGGGTTTAAACCGAGTATTTTTTCATACATGAAATTTGTGATGAAATCATTCATTGCTTCGTAATTTGGTAGTCCTCTTTACTTTCGTGTCGTGTATCGGTCTCTGGTGGTACTCTCCGCGCCAGAGTTCTTCTTAAGCCTCTCGTTTCCGTGCATTTGGAGTGCTTCTGACGGCAATTTTTCTTTGTCCATTATGTTTATGTGCTCTTTCCAATTGCTTCTACTTTTTTTGTCTCAGAGGTTGAGAATTTTTTAGGTTGTTTTTTTTAATTGAATTTTTTAATTTGTCATTATGTCTTCATTCCCTAAGATATTCATTTTCCTGCCATTTCCTATCTCCTATATCCAACTTTTCTTAAGAATCTCCTCTCATGAGGTTCTTTCTTCTGGGGCTCCCATATTAGCAAGTGAGCTGCGCGTTCGATTCCCAGTGGGAGCTCATACGTGTGAAATGAACAAGCTGTTCAAAACACTTTTAGCAATAATATTAAAAACTACTTTCTTTTTAGCGTTGACCAAACTTCTCTTACGATAGAAGCATTCCACATAGCTATAATTCCCAAAAATAGTATGTCTTCCTTGTTCTATTTGTAATACATACTATAAATAATTTTTAGGTTGATCAAATATTTTAAACTTTGTCAATGTAAAATAGTTACAATAACGGCTGAATAGTCAGGTGTAGGCGACCATTTCAATCTTACGGTTCGCATAAATGTTGGAGGAGAAATTACAAGAAACACGTAATAATGTCAGGAAGGTGGAATTGGAAATGAAAGAGAGGAGTGAAGATAGGGAAGAGATTGAAGGGGAGCATTTGGGTGGACATTAAGGTCCCGGAAGGAGTCCATTGGTCATTGGTCATTCTCTGCCCCTCGCTCCCCGGATTCCCCAACTTTCCCCTGAGGACACCACAGCCTCCCATTGGACCCACACCTTCCGGAAATTGTGTTCGCCTTGGGCCTATCTTCTCCCTCGCTCCAGAATGGAAATTTCTCATTTTATCTTCTGCACATAAACCCCATTCCATATCTTCCCCGAAAGCAGGTACGAGCAGACGTCAGGAGTAAGTCGGGAATCTGATTGTCTCGCTGTAATGAATCTCCCCAACGCCTTCTTACTGTCATCCGATGACAAATGGTCTTTTGATAATACATAGAAATGAAAATCGATTATTATTGTAATTAAGATGTCCAGATAGATAAAATTCGATTCAATCCTCAGTTACGATATCTGATACCTTACATATACATACGAGTAAAAGTTGTTTGCCTACTGCAAGCTTAATATACGATAGATTAGGAAAGACATTAATACACCCCTTACCATACGCCGCTGGCTATTTGAGGCGTCTTACAGATCATACATCGTTGTTATTACCTGTTTTACCTTTGATTTTGACTATTCCTATAGTTTCAAGAATAATTGATTTCAAGAATTGCATCAAATAAAAAAGGGGAACGGCAACGTGTCGTCCGTCGCTATAAGAAAAAATTGACAATCTGCCAACATCAAAAGGGATTCGCTCTTCAACTATCCAAATGTTTCGAGAGGGACGGGATCTCTGGGAAAGCGCGATAAAATGTGCGGAGCAGATGTGTAATCTCCTTAGATAAGGAATTAAGTACCTTTAATTTCCCCTGTTCCTGGGATTTAAGTCTCTTGAATTCTTTACACCGACCTAGCGTCGAACCTATGATCATTTTGGGAGCGGTCTTTTCAGTGCAATGTAGAGAATCCCTTCATGTACTTGCAATTTAAATTTCAGATCCCTAGCTTAAGGAGAAGTGCCTCAAAAAAATTTCCGAAAAACCGTGCAATGCATCCTTACTGGAAAAATACTGTTTTTGGGGCCCTCTAGCATCTAGCCCTCTAGCCCGTTGCCATGTTACCCCTTAAATACTGAATGATGTCTCTGTTCCATCGGTCCCTTGGTCTTCTTCTTGGTCTCTTCACGTCTCTTGGTATCCAGTTCAGAACTGCTGATGTCCATCGATTGTCGTTTCTTCTCGCAACATGACCTACCCACGTCCATTTTAGTGATCTTACCTTATCTATGATGTCTGTCACTCCTGTTACCTTCCTAACTCAGGTGTTGCGTTTCCTGTCTCTTCTTGTGATTACAAGCATACATCGTTCCATACTTCTTTGTGTAGTCTGAAGTCGCTGGGTTATTGCTGCGTTTAACACCCATGTTTCACTTCCATATGTCAAAACTGGTAGGATGCATTGGTTGAAGACCTTTCTCTTCAAGACCATTGGCATTTTCGACTTCAGAATATGGGCGTTTCTTCCGAAGGCACTCCAGCCTAGTTTCATTCTTCGATTCACTTCATTAATCCTGTTTTTCTCTCCTGTCGTAACCAGTTGTCCCAGGTAAGTGTACTCTGAACAAACATCACGGGGTACCTCTTGTAGTAGGATTGGTACTTGTGCTGCAAAAAAATTATACATTACCTTAGTTTTCGATAAGTTTATCCTGAGCCCTATTTTCTGCCCCGCCGCGTTCAGTTCTTGAAGTCTTGGTGCTAGATCTTCACCGTTGGTTGCGAAGAGTACTATATCATCTGCGAAACGCAAATGACTGCTGTGCTCTCCATTGATCCGTAGGCCTCTTTCCTCCCAGTCGAAGGTTTTAAAAACTTCTTCCAGAACGGCTGTGAAAAGAATTGGTGAAAGGCAGTCGCCTTGTCTCACTCCCTTCTCAATCCGGAATTCCTCTGTTTCTTCATGCAGCATCACAGAGGCTGTGGCGTCCTTGTAGGTGCTGCGTAAAAGTTGGATGTACTTGGCATCTATCCCTTGTTTCCCCAGTGCTTCCAGTGTGGAGGAGGTACTCCTCCTCCAGTGTGGGCAGCTCCCAGGGACGTCTTAAGACGTGCAGCTATTACTCTCATGAACGTTTTGTAAATAACAGGAAGGAGGCTGATGGGGCGGTAGTTCTTCAAATCTTCCTAGCTTCCTTTCTTGTGCAAAAGAAGAATCTTTGCATGGTTCCATTCCTTCGGAATTCTCCCTTGTCTAATAGATATTCTGCTAAAACACCATCAGCTCCTCCTGCCTTTAACGGTAACAGAATGCTTCACGAACTTATATAAGAAGACAGAAAATGTTGAAGAGGAAAACCAAGAAGAAAAACAAAACTCAAAAATTCCCCCTCTATTCTCACAGAAGAAGTAACAGAGGCCATTAAGAAGATGAAGAATGGAAAGGCAGGAGGAGCTGATGGAGTTTTAGCAGAATATTTGAAACTTGGTGTTACAGAAATATCTCCTGTCCTAGCGCTGTTATTTACTAATTGCTTTAGGCTAATTTTTGACAACGACAAATAATTTACCAGACAATTAACGTGCATAGATAACTCATAAGTTATACAAACAAATACTGCATTAATGTACTCGTATATACAAGTGTAAGTTTCACACTACGCCCTTTCAGTGTAAGCACATGTAATGACCTCCTCTACGAATAACACTCTATAATACTTTTTATCCTATGCATTTCCTTGCCTTTATGCACTTTTCATACATAATTTTATTCTATTAGAATATCTATGTATCTCCCCTTTTCTTAAGCATCCAATACGACTTTTTCAACTAATATCCGCAATATTTCTCCCCATTTCCCCCTAGCCAATATCATCTCCTTTGTTCTGTTTAAATTCTTGATTTCCATTTTACCAACCCAGCCCATCACTTTTCTCATTAGTTTCGTAAACTTCGGATTATGTGACCGACTAAAATATTCCCTTTTCATCATTCTGTCCATTTTGACTATTGAATTCAATTTTAAATTTAGTTGTGATGCCCGAAAGCTAAAATTCACTTTCAGTGAGAATTGTGTTCCCTTATCATATCAATTTTACCTGAATTACTCCGTAGAATAGTACGATACATTTCGCAAGAAACTTAAGACACAAAGATTTAGTAATATTGGGTAATTAATCTTTAAAATGCCTGTTTTTAGTATCATCGATGAAAGAAATGCTGTTGAGAAAAAGGCAAGAATAGAAATGCAGCCTTTATTTTTCAAACATCTAAGTGGGTATGATATTCAACATTTATTTTCATAAAGACAGTTTAAATATACAGAAAAACCCTAGTGCTACAAAATATAATTTAATCGATGAAAGTTCATCCAATAAGTTTTTGAACCTTTTGAACACTTCAATTTCATGTTAATACTTGATAACGGAATTACTGCTGGAATGGAAAACATGTTATAATTGTATTCCGATCACAGCATTGCTGTAATCGGTACCCCCTGCCACGTGCCAAAAGGCGGCTAGCATAGAATTACTGCGGATTTAGGTCGATAAAGTTAATACTTGCGTGTATCATTAGACACTTAAATTCTTTCATTGTACCTCATTTTTGTTACTAAGTAGAATTGAAGTGAAAAACAACTCGCTAATTCTGCTGGAACTTGTCCAAAAATTTTGATAGGAGTCTAATTTCATTTTGTGATTGAGAAGTATTAAAAAACTAATCTTTGAGGGTACTTTTCAATCCTTTACCATATTGAGTCTGATATTAAGCGTAATCGATTTAAAGAGCGTTATACTAATGCAAGATGTTCCAAGCTCACGTAGCACAGGAAACCACAGACTTATAATAAACCTTTCTTTGACATTGACAAATTGTATATATTTTTTCGTTATGCGACGAATTTGACATTATAAAAAAAAGTTAAGTTATGATAGTTGAAATAATGCCAAGTCAATCATCCGCCATGCCTCTTCCGATTACAAATGCCTTCCTCATTTTTCTCATCCTTTTGCTCTGCCCCTTATATTCCCTTCTGAAATAGCTGTTCCACTTCCGTGGCCCTTAACTGCTTCCTTGCTCATCCGTTCCGGGCAGTTTGACTCCTCCGATTCCCTTTGTCACCATTGTGCCATTACGTCTTAAACTTACGCTTTCGAACTCTTGCGGAAGAAACAGAGGTATTCATCGAAGTAAGAGATCGGGAACTTTAAATTTTAGTCAGATTCTTAGCAGATGATTGTAAAGAGCGAAGTTAATGTTAAGTTTGAATTGTGAGGATGAATATTGTGTCGAATGTCACTAAAAACCTCCTTCCGCTTCTAAATCTTTGAAAACGAGATTCAATTGAACATACTTAACCTTAAAAATTATTTGTTTACGAGTCAACTCTATTGACGGAATATTATTTTAGGATATTTAGGAGTTTATTAGGTTTTAAAAATTATTTCCAACATCGAGTAAATCACATTTTAGATCAATGTAGAGTTTTTGATGTTTTCAGTATGTTATATTAGCTTATAAAGGAGGAATGCATCAGAATGCGCAATAAAATTTTCGTGCGCTAAAATCAATACCGTTTGGTTCGAGATTTTGATGTTTAATGAAATAACATTACATGCAAATATATTCAAATGATTTAAATATTAGCTTTATGGCGTCCTTGGCAAAGATTATTTCCAAATTATAGAAGAGAAAGAAAACTTGATAATTTTTCTTTCTCTTCTGTGATATGGCTTTCCACGAAGTAACCTCTAACCATATTGATTTTATTTCCAAATTCCTTTTAGATAATATTATATTGCAAAATATTGTATTATTAAATTACTTGTGTTTTATTACGGATATGAGAAGCTGGAAGACACAGATGCTTGTATAAGTTTTCGACAAAAAACCACCAAATATCATTCAAAGAATATTTGAAAGACAATTGTGGTGCACTCAAAAGCTGTTATTCTGGTGAGATACATTAGTAAATATTCTTAATGAGTTAATGCTGAACATACGCGGTTTCGATTGTGGTGATCATGTTTTGGTGAGTTTTTATTATGCGACTAAGATTGACTGTTTTGTCGTTGTTTGCAGAAAAAGTCGTCTTAGCGTTACGTAATTTTACATGAGATATTAATACGATGCACATAATGATGACGATTTCGAGCTGAAGACCATCATGCGTAAGCTTTGATTAATGATTTCGTGGAATAAGTACAAGTTTCTTTTGTGATTTCGGCAACAGAACCAACCATTCGTAGAGTATGTAAACTTAGCAGTTAAGTAAACGTCCCCTATCCCAAGGAACAAACATTCGACTGCGAAGAAATAACAATCGAAGTTTGGAAAAGTACGACCGATCCTCATCAAATAAACACTCTCCGAATGCCATTCCGACACCACTAAAACTTCTCTTATCGCGCAAGATTTGGCCGCTCCTCCCATTTCCTTCCTCCATTTATCCCTCTTCATACCTCTCCCTTCGTTTTTTATTTCCCCGGCCATCAATGTCTCCCCAAGAACCATCTCCAGAGCACGACGTCCGCTCTGACCACCGAACTTCCGGTTTCCGGTCAAACCTTCGATTCCGCCCCCGTCCTTGCCAAAAGTCCTCAGGAAGTGCCCTTTCCCTCGAATGTGGTCAAAAACGCCTCTGCTGCCCAAGGGAACATCAACAAATTGAACGGAACCTGCATTCGTAGATATCAGCCGAAATGAAGGTTCGTGTATCGTTAGGAAGATGCTATCGGGACAATGACGGGACGGCTTTACGACGCGGTCTTTCGGCGATGATTGTGTGTGACTTCCCTTATCGCTGTTTCAACGGCCTGAATATATTTAAGGCATTATTCGGGTGGTATCTTGACGGTTTAACCAGTCGGGTTTACGGAGTGCGGAGAAAAATTAATTAACACGCCCAGCAAAGCATGAGAAAGAGAATCTGTCTTTCCTGAGCTCGACTGCGATCTATTAGCGATTTAATAGCGAGTTGAAAGCGTTAAGATCATGAAAGTGATGCCATAATGAAGGATTGTTGCACGAACTGGCATATCTTCACAAATGCTATAATTACGGTGTGCTCTCGATTATCCTATGAAATGATGAAGTGAGGGTACAGGAATAGTCAGAAAACGCGGTTAATTTCTATAATTCACTTACATAATTATCATTGTTTACGCACATATTCCATTATTTTCAATCGATTCATGAATTAGTTTAGTGTTTTCTTCGCACGATTTTCACCTTTTAAGCAGAGATAATTCCATTATAGCCGTCTTTCCTCCGCTTCATTGTAGAGGCCCTGCTTGTAGTGGAACGCGAAAACAATTGTTTTTATTTGTTTGAATTTATTCAAAAAGACCGTGGAAAATAGAGAATGAGGGTGTAAAAAAACTTGCGCAAACCTACTAATAGTACAAGCTAAAATATGTGTAGAGAACTGTTTGTACAGAAACATTTGAGCAGTACTGTAACGAGAATTCACGAAAACTAATTTACTAAAGAAATAACTTGTACGGGTATTAAATCGGAATAAAATCATGCATGAGGAATTACACACCTTTTAAATCACAAAAAATTATAGTTAATTTTCATTTGCAAGTTTATCTTCCAAATACGTAGGAGATTACAATGAGAGAACTCGTTTTATTTCTGTGTGAAATTCGAAGTTCAAACTTTTCTACTCTTCTTACATCAAGAAATAGAGGTCCACATCTTCTTTTTTCCGCTCTTTTGGAGATCAAATCCGATTTCTTCTCCACAGAGTAACGCCACACTCTCCAGACCTCTGACCCCCCTTTTTCCCTTACTCCTCACCCATTCCCTCATTCCCCCTCCCTTGCACTCCCCGGAAACGTACCGGAGTCCGGCTGATCTCGGCCCTAACCGCTGATTTATAAGGTCGTTCCCTTGGCTATTTCCTATCACTAAGTACCTCAAGATATCCTATTCCTGGCCGCCGCCGTATGTTATACGTATAGCCCAAGTCGAATTTCGATTTGGACCCGAAATGAAGGAAGGATATTATTTATGGAGTAAAAACGTCGTAAACTTGACCGCGAAGAAATTAAGATTAAAGGTAACAGTTCGTGAAGTTCCTTTAACTTTTTCTTTACATATTTTTCGGTAAGAAACGGTTACCATTAAACATTCCGTGTGATATCAAAGCGTATACGCAATAAATATTTTAAAGATGGACCAGGAGTTATTAAATTTAATTAAAAAGAAAAATCGACGCTTTTCGTTTTAAGAAAGCATTACCGTGTAAACTTCTCTCTATTTCGTGTTACTTTCGTGCAATGTGAAGCAAATAAAAGCAACATTTACTTCATCCCTAAAATCTGGGGATATTTAATTTATCTGGTCTGGTTTATCTATCACTATTTGAAAAGTAGCTGAAAAGATGTGTGGTAATTAAATCATAATAAAAGATGGTAATTAAATCATTTTATTTTCCACGAAAATGTGATTCGTCGAAATGATATAGTAGCTACTTGTTTTATTTTACCTTAATTGTTTAATTAAGGATGATTAAATTCGGAATTCGGATAATGAATTGAGGTAGTCAAATCTGAAATTGTGAGTTTCATTCGCTTATTAGTAATTGCTCGGAAATATTAATTAGCTTCTCCTGAAATTGCGATGTTGTAATTTTATGAAAGTTGGAGACAGTTTTACCTCGGCTAAGGAAGGTCAAATTGGTTTCTTAGGCATTTAAAAATAAAATTTGGAATAAAAGATCTCGAATCTTTCCAAATGCGAAAATTGCTGAAGCAATTTGTACACATCATTTTATAAATAAAGTTATTTACTATCCACTAATTGAATTTGTGATTTAATTTAAAGTTTTCTAAACAACCTATAACTCGATAAAGTTTTTAAGAAATATTACAGTACTAGATATAGAAAATTGAAGAAATAGTATACTTATGGATTTAGATCTTCACTTTATAATCAAAGAAATGATATACTTAAAGTAGTTGACATGATGGTTAATAATCGTAATAATAATTTCCTTAAATTGTAAAATTCCTACGACTGCGTTGGAACTATGAGCTTGTTTCTGGAGAATAGCTGAAATTTGCCCACTTAAAGTGTTCTTCTGATTAAAAATATTGTGAAGATAAATCGTATATTTGTGTAATGTTTGTGTATGTGAGATACCAACATACATACTGACGACTTCATTTTTTGGGCGAAATTGGGAGTAATTATTCCGGTCTTACATTTAACCAATTAATAATAAAAAAGATATAAAAGGAAATCAAAATCAGTTACAAATAAATTATTAATACATAATGGAAATATAACACATATGTGTGATAAGAAGCTTTAGAGACACATAAGTTACTCCCTTTCCTTTTTGAGCGATAGTAAAATTAATTAATCTATTCTTCAGAATACTTAGATTCGTTTAAAAAGAGAAAATATGGCACAATGAAAGAGTTTGTTAGCGGGAGGGAAGCTCTTGAATGGAGTCCGTTGATGGTGGTCACCAAAAGGAGGGATAGTCGAGGGCAATAAAGACGGAGACATCAATCTGAAGAGATTCCGGAAGATTAGGTTCGCTCTCCAATCCGAAGTCGTATTTAAGGATGAGGGGGACAGGTGAGAGGGAAAATGTGATAGATAACGAGATAAACGGTGTCATACGCTGCTGAACTGCTACAGTTCTATATACGGGCAGCATTCTATAACCACCATACTTGTATTTCAGTCCGTAGAATTCTAGATTAAAAAGCATTACAACTTTTCCAGAATGGAGATACTAATGGACGGCTTAATTTCTATATTTTAACGAGATATTTTGTGGTTATTTTCGAAAATTATCTAATTATCGTAAGATATACTTTCCCATTACATTTCCAGTTTAGTGAAATATTTGATCCATGAATAAAGAAACGGCTATTTGTTTCCATTCTCTCTTATTTATATTACGCAGGTTAGGTATCCTTTATTCGAAATGCTCTGGTTTGGGATTTTCTTAATTTTGAAATGTATACTTCGGTGGAGTATTAGAGATTTGAGAAAAAGTCGGCTTTTAAAATATTAATTTTTTATTTGACAACAAAAAAGAATAAAAAGGTATCAAGCAAAGAATGTAAATAAAATATTGGATGGACTTCTTAAATATTTCCTGGCAACGAAAGATGTATATACCAATGGAAAGGAGATGGTAACGGTGTTCTGTCTGTTATTTATACTACCCAAATATATCAAAAACTCAGAACTAAAAAGTGAGTTGATACAATGATACAAATTTCAGAATATTTCGGATTGGAGATACTCAACCTGTATCACCTTTAGTAGGCTTTTTTGGCAAGATTGTGTTTTAATGGGCCATCCTTCCGTCTAAAACCAGGTTCGGAATAAAAGATACTTGCAAGTGAAAGTTGAAAAACAAGAAAGTAGTGCTTAAGGAAACCCTTTGGCTGTACAGTTCAGATTCTACTTCTTAGTTTTCTTGTAATTTTTGAATCAATACTCAGTCTCTTTGTTCCATCCCTCGACGATACCGTATCCTTTAAGATATAACTTACTTTGAAGGCATTTGTATTTATCAGAGCAGCAATAGAAAACGATTGAGAGATTAGCTTTTGTAATCTTCATCCCACCCTAGGTTTCAATGCACTTTGATGTATCTAAGCAGCCCAAATGTGTTTAATTTTTCTGTCACCGTTTCTTAACCACTTGCAAAGCTAATGTAAAATGCAACCCACCACTAACTTCTTTCGTAGGTTACTCTGTGCTTTCTGTAATATTTTCTGAAAGGTCATCTTAGAAGAATGTGCATGATTAGTAGCTCGCTGCTGAAAAAGAATACTCTTAGTATTTTTGTGTCACGCTTGAATTACGAGAAATATACGACGTAAAAGTTGAATACTCTGATGAAGAGAATGTTCTTTCCAATATTAGATAACAAAGTGTTTCCTCCGGAATATATGGCCCATCAAAATAAAGCACTTACAAAGTTAATTGTAATCTCTGTTTTGAACAATATTCCATTTAATTATTTATTATTACTGATTATACGAATCTTAATTT
Source organism: Ladona fulva (assembly GCA_000376725.2). Lineage (NCBI taxonomy): Eukaryota > Metazoa > Arthropoda > Insecta > Odonata > Libellulidae > Ladona > Ladona fulva. Next base: position 345,323 of record KZ308657.1, read on the forward strand.
CATTCGGATGTATTTTACTTAAATTTTAGCAGGGTAAGGGTTTGATTGTAATTATCCACCGTCTAGAATTGCCATTATCATCCAGTAATTTCGATTTATGATTAAATTCGTTATTTTTTATTAATTTAAAGGCATTATTTTTTCAATTATTACCTAAAGTTGTCCAAATCCACCCAAGAACAATACATTGTTACGTAATTCTTTATGATTAACGACTAAATAAGCGTTTATCTTTTTTAATGGAAAGGGAGGCATGGCTTAGTGACGCAGAGTACCAGGGGTGAGTCACTTGACTGGAAATATTGCGAACTTGCCGCTGTTTTCTCTTAATCTTACATTAAAATGCAATATTGCCCAAACTATGGCCCTCCAAATGCTTTCATTCGGTCCGCGGAAATATCAAATCATTCATTAACATTAAATATTATAAAAAAATAGGAATTGACATGGAATGACTGACTTGGATTTTACCCAGCATGGTAGTTTAGCAGTTAGAACATAGTAAATGGAAGACCCTCGGAAGTGGGAGTGGATTTTAGTCCATGGCATGACGTTTTTTTCTATTTCTGTTTATCTTTGAGTTCTAATGGGGCAATACGTTGTTCTTTGCCTCCCCTGATCCATTGCCGTATTTTTCTTCATAATAACACAGCCTTCGCATATTTTAAGTGAAAGTATTTTTAAATAAAGTAATCTTTAGGTTTAGGATGAGGACTAAGAAAAAAGGGCTATTGGAAAACAGAGTATATCCTTGAAATAAGTATAATAGCACTGACCCACCGACCGCTACTAATGTATGTAGCATCTGGCCCTTTGAGTAAATGTTTGGACACCACTCAAATATTAACTGATTGTGCATTTTGAAACTGGGAAATTTTCAACAGGGTGTTGGATCCGTATTACTTGGACTAACTCATGTTAGTGAAGAAAATATTCTACCTGCATTCAATGTGAAGTATATATCTTTAAAAATAGTTAATAGATTCAAGAAAAGCAGATTCAATAAAAGTGCAAAAAGTAATAATTTCTAGTATCTAGTCCGAAGCAGATATAACATATTCACTTGTCTAACAAAGCATGGATAAACATTTCTTAGTAAAATTGGTACATTTACAGCACGCAATGGCTGTCTTTTGGAATTATTTAAGTTCGTACCAAATACGTTTAGGAAGGTTTCCTTACCGACATTTACGCTACAATAATTTCGTTCCGCGATGTTTCATATCATCAATAGTTACTTCATGACTTGTAATTTAGGCAGAAAAGCTTGTATGATGCACAAACATTGAAATGTGTTGTATTGATAGATGTGTAATCTATTTATTATATATATATATATATAGGTATATATTTGTTATCTTTAGATTAGAATTCGACTGACTGGATATAAAGAAAATGTAGAGTATTTAGCAAAACAGAGCTGTCATAACCTATTTATATGTTTTATAAGGGAGCGGAATTTACGATACCCAATGTATTTCGATGTTCATGTGTGGAAATGAAATCTTTCCATTTCGCCGAACATGAATAAACCTACGCTTAAATCGTGTTTCTTTATCGGCTGCTGATTTCCATTTGAATCAGACATCATCTCGAAAAATTCAAGGGGAAATATTTTCATTCGGATTGGTATCAAACATGGAGGCCTCAGAAAGCGATCCCTCGATACAATTCGCCGTGGAGAATCCGATATGGGGGATGCAGCGAAGCGAATACTCCGCAGGACTCATTGCGAAGGAGGAAATTATCCGATCACATTTTAATGAGCAAAGTCTGTGAAGCGAGACGAGCCCATTCGGTGACAGACCCATAATCGCCTTTCTCAGATTATCTCTTCCTTACTCACTCTCGCCTTCCACTTTCAATCCAAGTGCTCACTTCCTACGCTATGAACTGTCTTTTTTCGATGAACTTCATGCATTCTTTTGTAAGTATTGATTCTTGCCGGTCCATGAAGCTGCTTCGGATGACTGAATCGCTTCGGTTGAAATATCGAATTTTGTGTTGGCGTGAGATGCAATCAGAATCACTTAAGAAGTTAATAAAGGTGTCATAACTTACATTCTGGGGTCTAGTTTACATAGTCTAGTTGGGGTCGCAAACGCCTTCGATCGGTTTGAGATAATGGAAACAGTAAACATTTCTTCATTTACTTCATTCGGTTTTGACGTATCTCCAGAATTATTTCGTAAACAGTGAGATTTCTCTTCATAATATTCCTGTTGTTACAAATGCCTCGACTTCATTTACTCTAGAGATTGCTATTGTTTTGACGATTCTCTTCTTAGTATAAAATAAAAGTTTCCTGGTGTTCATTTTTCCTTTTAAAATCAGCCTCAGTAATCATTTCCGAATATTTTTGCAAAGCATTGATTCTTTGAGTCCAGGAAACATTCACATCTCTTCAAGTGTGTTGCTTATGATTTTAGCCTTACATTTTTTTACGAAACTTTTTGTTTTGCATTATTTAAAAAAATGTTAAATCGGATTTTCGTACAGTTTAAATTTTCATAAACGGAAATCACTGCTTAAGCCGTTTTTATAATAAGCGGATTTCATATGGCTGCTATATGTTAAGAAAAGTATATTCTATCTTATGCAACTAAACATCCATGATGTTATAATTTAGGAACCACGTGTGGAAGAGCAACATTTTAAATGCAGTATGTGTATTTGGTATACATCCGAGTAATCTCTGTCTAAATCGTCATAAAAATTAAAAAATTACAGACTCATTTTTCAATATGGTTCCGCATTCGTTCCTTAAAGTAAAATGCATATTAAATGCAACAAAGGTAGAATATCCTCCGTGTTTTCAGTCTTGTGATACTCTATACGTCTTTAGTTATACTTATAAATACGAGCGACTCTTAATAATTAATGCAAAGCCTGAAATAGAAGCATGATATTATATTTGTGGAACAGAAAATAATCCAGAAATCATGACTACGTATTTTCTTGCTATTAACAGAAGTTTCTCGCTCATTCTAACAAATAAATAATAGGCTTTTAAGTGTGATTCAGTTCACCGAAGAATTAAAATCTTATCAATATATTAAATTAAATTGACTTATCAATATTCAATGACTGTCAGGATGAAAGATTTTTGCGTTTCTAAATTGAAATTTTGTCTATACGAGAAATAATCCGCACCAAAGGACAAAAAAAAAGGTTTTGAAAGAATTAGTCTTTCCACGAAGGAAAATAGGATTCCAAATGCGACTATTAGTTATCTAAAATGATGCGGAGGAGAAGAAGAAAAGGGAGAGAGGAAATAAGGTCGAGAAATGAGTTGGAATGGGAGGAGGCTCCATAGGTGTCCCGTGCGGCACCCCCTCCTTAGCTACGAATCATCCAGGATAACGATAACTTTAAAGAGTTTGCCCTCCTCGCTCCAGAAGTTTCCCGTGGAAGGGGTGTGGGGAGGGCATTTGGGAAGTTTAAGGCTAAGTTCTTTTCCGCTAGCGTTATAATGGGGGGAAAGGAGGGGTGATCTGAAGCGTATTGGTGACAGGGGAACGACCTAAAGTAGGAGATTTCTGAGAAAATCCGATGGATGATTGGAAAAGGAGGTATTTTTTGGAGTTTTCTTCGAAGGAAGGAAGGAATTAAGGTTTATGGGGGGAAGTGGGGGTGAATCGAAGGGAAAAGAGGTGCAAAGCACCCTCCAATGGCCTCGGAAAAGTTATGATTTCGATTAAAAACGTTGGGAATCTCTAGGAGAAGCCGCTTTCAACCGTAACTCTCCTGCAATCATATTAATTTAGTTATTGAGAAATTAATTTTAGTGTAATTTTAATTCGACACTTCTATTGATTTCCGCTGTCATGGCTTGCTACGGCATACTTTCTGTAATTATTTACATATGATATGGCCAGGTTAGACTGTGTTTTATAACTATACTAATGCATTAGAAAGTAAAAGTAGTAATTAATAATATTAAAGTCAGAGAAGAAAATAGAGCGAAAACATGTACGAAAGTTAAATTGTAGACTGGACAAGGGGATCGAAATAGTTCTTATAGATCTTTGTGAAATTCCTGAAGAACTATCCCAGTCTGTTGTTGGATTTTCTCCTTGGTTCACGATTCCACGATTAGCCGTTGCTGAAATGTTGCAGAATTTAAATCTGAAAATAGTGCTAACGAAAGTTGCGTTTACATTAATCGAAGTTTTCATAATACCGAAGTACCGCTAAGCATCCCCAGCATTAAAGATCAAAGGAATCCAAAATTCAAACAAATACGCAGCGTTAGGCTACGGAAGATTTTTATAAGCTTTGAACGTAATAGGATCCAATTTTCAACAGATAGAATCCAATCATATTTTGACCATGAGGGGCATAATCTCTTCCAATAAATAGACCGTGTGATACAACGACTTGAGTTGGATATGCTTTCAAGAAAAATCCCCTGAATTACTTTCTTTTGCTCGGAGAGCGAGTGGAAAATGAGTTACGTTGCATTGATTCTAGGAGGGATAATTTTAACGAAAGATTAAGCTCAAGTTCCCCTCCGAAAACTTGGTGTCTATTTATAATACACTCATTAACATAACAGATCGCGTCAAAAAAGTCGCTCCTCCCCCGCAAACGACGCAAACACGCAGAAGTGAAATTAGCCGACATTAACCATTAGCCGATTTCATTTGCAAACTGGAGGACTCGACGCTCGGAAAAATAACTACGAGACAAAAATTATTAATGGCAAGAGGAACTTGAACCCTCTGATTTCGGAAACATTCTTCCGGGAATCGAATAAATTCGCCGTTTTCCTTCTAAATGTAAATAGGCGATGGAAGGAGAGTAAGAATTTTTTATCCATTTATTATGAAAACGGAGCTCCGCTCTAAAGAACTGCGGGAAAAAAACAGGAACTCTTTCTTCGGATCCGCGCATAGAAATCCTACCAACTTCACTTCCAATAAATATTCTCGTCCCAACGCACAATTTTCATGCAAAACTTGTACTTCCCTTCCCTTTCCCTACGACTCCTTTTATAATAAAAAATCTCCTCCTATTCCATTCCTCAAGACTCCGCGAAAAAATAAACTTCCCGTAAATTTTGTTTACGTACAGCTGCTGTTATTGTACTTCCATTCCTCAATTCTGTGACAGATTTATATGTCTAGCTATGCTGCGGATCGCTACCATTTTTTCCAAACTTATTTACTCCAACCGTAAATTAAAAAAAAATGTGGATTTCTTCTTTAATGTTGGCATAAACCACCCCCGTATAGCCTAATGACCCTCCCAACGGTTAATTCTTCAAAGAACTTGAAAAGAGATTTGGCTCTAATCATACGCTATTCATCAAAGCATTCTGATGGAGTAGGAAAAAGCTCTGCACCAAACGGAGTAAATGACGCTCCGGCGTTTATGTTTCAACATTGCTACGAGAAAATCACCTAAACGATAGCGTCAAGAAGATACTGAAGGCCACGAAGTTTTCAAAATACCATTATAATATCTTCTTTTTATAAAAGTTTTGAATTAAACTCACATGAAAGTGAGATTATATTTCCAAAGTAAAATATATATATTCCGTTAATAGGGCTTGAAAACTTTTATCGTTTTTGTTTCTAATTTACAAATTTGTTAGTTTCATTTATAATATTTGGTTTTTCATTAATTAACTTCATATTAGCCGTATTAAATTTCGGTTGAATCAAACCGTTCGTTACAGTACTATTTGATTATCATATTAAAGAGGAATGCAAACTTCCATTTGATCTAACCCCAATCTGAAAGTTTATTAAGAATGTTGTAGTCATAGATTTAAAAACCTATAAAATGCATTACACTTAATACATCAGATTCCTTACGAGATAGTATATTTTGATAGTATGTTGTAATAAGTGAAATTGCGACGAAAAGCTTTCAGTTTCATTTCATTTCTCTGTGAAATTTGTTTCCGCACTACTATAAAAATGATATAAAAAGAATACCTAAACAATAGAGAGTGTAATATGAAAATATTTTCCAGGATTTGAAAGGCGGTGTACCTTTTTGGCCAATGCACTGAATCTAGTCAAGCCATAGTTTAACAACTTATGAAGTCAGTTCTTTCGAGACAAGAAATATATTTTTCGACAAAGAATAGGAAGACGAGATGAAAATAGGCTAAATTTACAATGTACGGAAAGTAGTTCAGTAAACTCAATTTAATAAAACTAATACATCTCATCATCGACATTCGATTTTAAAAACTACACAGTTCTGGAAACCTATCTGTATATGATCCACGGTACAGTGAAATTGTTATTGTTGCTGAATCTGGATGTACAAGTGACTACAGTTTCGGCACCGATAGACTCATAGGAGAGGATAGGTCAGTCATATAAAACTGTTTCTACCTAATAATGCCTCTTTTTATGGAAGATTTCATTAAATGACCTTGATAGGTCAGAGGGAAGTGACGATCGAAAATGTCAAAGCGAGAGGTGACCTAAGATGAAGATAGTGCTGAAGGGAGGGATTCGATTTGAGGAATATGAATGGTGGCGAAGAGATGCCATTGGACAGAGCTAGTTTTCATACTGGACTCGAGTGGGCGAGTTGAGATTTATGTCAGTGCTAGTCAGCAGATCTATTCCCCGATAACAATCGCCCTTCCCCTCCTCCATTTAATTCGTTCCTCTCCCACGCGAGGGCCCCGCAATCGTCTCCACTCCTCCCTCCTATATATTTCTTCATTTCTTCTTTCCTTGTCCATTTCTCCACCCCTACATCCATCACTTCTCCCCTTCACTTTCCCGTCTTTTCGAGACGTCTTTCTTTTCTATGCCTCTTTCGTTCCCTCGCATTCTCGCCTATGGGGAAGAATTGTTTACAGTTCATACTCAGCCATTACTCTATCAAATTTTATTTAAGAGTTTTACTCGTATTTTCCCTAAATCTAGACGCTTTCCAAAGGATGATTTATAAAAGACTTGCGCTTACGCGAAAGCTGATTACAATACCCTATTATTTTCCGATTATAATGCATCGATGGTTTGTTTAATAATCACTAACAAATATGTTGAGATAACTAAGTACCCGCGAACTCGAGGAAGTGCAGATCAAGCCGATACGATTTACTAAAATTGTTACGATGAAACAGCAAGCGTTGCGAAATTGTCTAAGGTCTATGGTCTAAGACGCAGATTGGGAATCCTCGAAAAAAAGAATATTAGAAGCTAGGCTGCGATTTCTTGCTAAATTCAGAGAAAGTACATTTGAGGAAGACATAATTGGCGGCTTCCTTCTGCAACATCGGCCGATCCAACAATGAGAGTAAAATAAGAGAAATAGATGCAAGGAAAAGTCGATTTAGGGACCTATTCTTTTCGCGAACTATATAAGACAACAAGATAATAAGTAAAGATACGATAAGCTGGAGAGGTTCTTCGAACGCTTGCTGCTGACACTCCCTGCCACACGCCGAAAGGCGGCTTGTAGCGTATTTATTTAGAAGTAGAGGTAAGGATTAAATCATGCCATTCTTTTGAGACTGTGTACGGCTTGAGGCGTTGAAGCATTTTAGTTTCTGGGGCTCAGTGAAAGCTTTTGAAGCAGACTTAAATCCTCTACCAAACTTAAATTTCTCTCAGTAACTGTTCGGTACATTTTGACATTTCTACCACTAAACAAAATATTCACATGCCTACCCACTTAACGAATAATTAATTGTTTTCTTTAAAGTAGACTGTTATCTTTTGGTAATGGAAGTAGGCTATAATTAGGTAAAAATATTAATAAGTTTTAGCATTCATATGTTTCTATGTTGAAGAATCTTGGTATTGATGGTATTTTCTTGTGAGTAAACTGGAAGCATTAGATTAATATTTATATATTTCATTAATATATGGAAGTATAAAGGTTCTTGAAAAAATTACCAGTACAATTAAATTTTCAGGAGGTCAATAATAGTGACATTTAAAGATCTTATTCTTTTGTTAAGGTATATATATCTCCAAATAAATTTAGTTTCCTTTATACTTTTGGTACTATTTGTCACTGTAATTAGTTTGACCATTGAAATTATTTTGTGGCAGTATTGGTGTAGTCACTATGAAAGAAAATGTCATTATCCTGGGTCAACGGTGAGAGGATTGATTTCTTTAACTCTTCTGCTCTCAGCTGTTCACTTCAGCTGTTGTCCCCGATGAATTGCTTCGTTTCCCCATTATTCCCAGATTTTAACACTGACCATTATGAAACTTATAATGGAACCTTGATCTTCCTCTTTCGTTAGTTCATTCCACTATTCCAAGTCCCAATATCATCATCAGCGTCTTACCACTCTTTAAAGTGTGACCGATCAAATTCCCTCGTCTATTCGTCAATTTTCACCAGAATATCAGTAGTCTACAGAATACAATTCAATCAATTGTATTCTCTCGTGACCTCCAAGGACTATTTTATGTTACTCGGTCAATTCGATTTATTTCCTTAATTTTTTCTGGGATATGGCATTCGGAAAGGAAGTATGCAAATACAAGGAAAATACAGTAAAAGCATGAATCGTGATGATATAGCTGTAATATTTTATAAATTCTTTGCAGAACTTACTGTAGAACGATAAATTGGAATAGTTTGTTGTTTATGATATATATGCAATTAGAAAAAGGTAAGATTTAGAATGAATTGCATCTCAGAATGAAACAGAAAATTCCCACATACGAACATTTTAAGCGAATTAAATAGGAAGATCGATACAAAGCGAAGGGCCAGTGTGTGTGTGCGTGTATGCGATGGGTGTCTCTCTCCCGCGATGCTATCTTCCTTAGGAATTTTTTTCACATTTGATTCATTTACCATTCATTCTTTTTCTTGCGATCAGGACGGCGGCCAAGTAAAGAAAACACGCGGTTATCTATTTGATCTTCAATCTTTTCTTATGAATTTGTTTCTAATAATTTCATGATAGGAGTCCTTACCCTGGTTTTCGATGTTTCAAACTTCATATTTAAGGTAACATTCTTATGTAATATATTAAGTTAAAGTAAAGGAAAAAGCTTTTCCCAGAGAGACTAGAAGAGACAATTTATTCTTAGTTTACTATTTATTTGGTAAAATATTTGTACTGGATAAGGATTGAATTAAACACTTATACCGAATTATATAAATAAGCGATCGCAGGTTCCTTAGAATCTTCCAAGGCTTTCGAGGTAAATTTCTACCTTGATAACTATCCTTGATCTCTATTGAGGAAATGTGTCTGAAGATTCTGGCGCTGGCATTGATGAATATACCTGACGTTAAGACCTACGATAATAATGTTTTTAGAATTAAATTTTCAGATATGTTCAGTAGTTATTCCACAAAAAATGAATATATTTTATTTTCTTGTTCTTTTATTCTCGATAATGAAGTATATGGTTATACTCGTGGTAGTTTTTTAGGCTCGTATATCATAATATTTATATATAATTTCTTTTAAATCGAAAATTGTCGTACAGTGTGGTGGCTTGGTGTGTAAACGAAGAGTTCAGAAAAATAGTGAGTTTGTTAAAAAAATTGTGAAAGAAAGAAAATTTTGTGAAAAAGAAAGTGAAATTTTAGAGTAAAATAGCGCTGATCTGCCACTGTCTAACGGACTGTTATACCTTGACAATGTTACTAGAAGATCCATTCGATTTCGGTGCCAATTTACTTCCTTCCATTCTATCTTCCCATCTCAAAAAACTCAACGCATACAATTCAATAATTTTTGAGATGGCCGGTAAAATTTTGCTGTCAATGTGCATATCTGTTTGTTTTACGACCATGATTTCACTACAGTCCATCCCGGAATGTACATATGTAAATACATACACGTGAAGATAAATAGAAAAACACGCTATACCACAAAAGGTTTTTATTACGCGACCATGGTTTCAACCCGTTGGGTCATCATCAGGTAATTTATCTTCATATTGGGAGACTACCACGAAGTCGAGGCCAAGTTACTGGATTCTACATATACGTGCTTAAAACTAGGGACGCAAAGACTGTTTGAAAAACGTTTCTTCACGTCATTAGAAACAAACTTAAATGAATATATCGATTTATTGATGTTCATACTGCCAAATGCCTACAGATATGGAATGCATGTGACTGACTGTATTATTTGATTACAGAAGTAACCATCGTAACAGAAATTGCTCTACTGCTCAAAAATGAGCAGAACTGTAAATTATCGACATCATTGGGACTCGAATCCAGAATTCCCGCTTTAAAGAAAGTATCATAACCGCTAAACTACCATTCCGACCCCGTTCCACTTTTCTGTTCCACAATTTCTGTTCACCATAAGGTTCATTCAGGTGCACGTAACAGTTTACCACCTTCCCCTCATTCTAAATTATTTTCTTTATACCCCAAAGTATCGCCTTGTGAGTCGGCTGCCTCGATGAAGACCTCTGGTGGTGGTTGGAGCCACTATGTGGAGCGCCACTTACCTTGTTTACAAAATTCCCTTAACAGTGTGAATGAGACGCGGCATGGTAGTGATTAGAATACCTGCCCGGAAAGTGGTAGACCTTGGTTCGAGTCCCAGGCATGCTGATATTTTTCACTTCTTGGGTTTTAAGGTGCAAACTTTCGTCTCTTACTTTCTTTACTGCTTTCCAGTCAGCGTTTAAACGATTGCTTAACGACTTAAACTTCAAAAGCACGCCAAAGCGCAGTCATTTCATATGCATAATTACCCAAGTAATAGTTAAAAATTTGCTGAAACGAAATGGCAACAGGTATCTGTTATTATCCAGGAGAGAGATGACTTTAGACAGCGTTTGCATATTACAGTCGGTATCTGCGCTTCTCCCCTGAGAACCCCTTGTCGCCGAAGACCTTTATTCCTCATATTTTCCTTCCTTTATCCCCTCTCTTTTAATTTAAAAGATGAATTTTTCATTTGGAGACGACGGACGTATAATTCCAACCTAGTCCCTATCTCCCCTTTTCTCATTTCAGACCCTTCCAATCTTAATTCCTTTTATTTTTTTCCATTCCTCGTCTTACTTCCTCTATTTCCTCTTTTCTTTTACCGGAGAAGACTTCTTTAGATTCCGCGGTCTCTTCTTTTTTCAGGTTAACGGCTGCCTTCCTACGTTACCTTTCTAATTGCGACTTCTGTTTACGTATATTCACTCGCTTTTCACTCAAGGAAATTTCTATATTAATAACATGAATTACTGCTGTAAATTATTTTTAGTTAAATTTAGGTGTGGGAAAATTAATATGCTTATGCGAAATAATTATATTCCGCCTAAGATCCGAAGATTCCTCATATGTGAATCGCCCATAAGTTAATAAGATTTCATCCAAAAAGATCTCTTTCTTTCTGATATAATAAATAGAAAAGAGGGTTTGTTAGTATAAAATCTGAGCTAACATCTCTGAATAATGAAAACATTTGTGTAATAAAGACAAAACAAACGAAAACAGGACTAAGCTTATTCTTCTACATCTTCATCTACGTCTACATATGTGCCTTGCAAAGCTATCATGCGGGGTGTGGCAGGGGGTGCATGTATCATGATTCTACTTCCCTAATCGATTACTTTCGCGTATGGAAAATGGAAGTGATTAATGACGTGCAAAGTTTCTTGTTTGGTTTTGTGTTCGCAGTTTTGAATTACAAGTTTAGAAAATACTGTCTTCAGGAGAAACTGAGTGGCAAAGAATATGAAGGTAAGAGAGTGGTTAATCTGCGATTGAACGTAATGTCCGAATCTTCTTCATCGTTGAACAAAGAGATACGTAGGTTATGCGTAGAAGCACATGGTCCAAGTGCGAATCCATAGAATACATTGAGACAAGATGCAGCGACTATAAGCGTTAGGCTTCCTTAAAAAGGGTCATACTTAAGTTTCTAAAATAAGATTAAGTAACCTTTAGCAGCACTGCGATGTAGTTGTTAATCTTATACTCTTCTGAATTCACATTCTTCTTCCCTTAGGTTGCTGACTACCACTCCTTTTTTTCAATCACTGGTAGCTCTGAACATATTGGTCGCTATAAGCTTTCCGAGACCCGTTTCATATCCTGTTGTCTTTTTATGTAAAATAAATGTCTATTGCGTAATTTACCTGCAAGCCGCCTTCCAGCATGTGGCAGGGAGTTCATGCACCATGCACTCTACTTCCGCAATCGATTACTTTCGCGTATCCTTCTCCGAAAAAAATAATTCTTGAAACAACTAGTATGTACTAAAAACTATTTCTCTTATTTTTCTCGCAGTATCAGAACGGCGTATTTAACAGGGAGGGCGCATATATCGGCTGTATCTTCTAAAACTTAATTTCTGAGGAATTATTAAGTAAATTAAGCCTTCTTTTAAATATTCTATCTTCTAGTGATTCCCATTCTACGCCCTGAAGCATCTGACAATGAGTAACGCTCACCGATTTATCGTAATATGTTGGTACGAAACGTACCAACGTACGTACGTACATCTTTGTAATTTCTTCTGACGAATCTTCTGACATCCATGATAGTGTATAGTTCTACGAATCAACATTTTCTTCTACGATCTTGAATTAATCTCAACCCGAAATCCTTTTAAGTCTGCTAAGTTTGTCTATCCTTCTCAAATTCTCAAAACGTCCTCAGTGGCATCCAAAAGCACCCAAGAATGTCTTTGAGTATCGATTACTCAATCTCCCGCTGTTACAGGATGATACAGGACGGGTTATCATCTAGCGATACATTAGTATCATCGCTTATTCTTAAACTATTAAAGAAAATTTTGGATTGTTTGCACCGTGAATATAATGGTGAATGCATTACACATTATGCTTGAGGCAATCACATTCTTTGTAATTTGTGAGATCTATTGAACTATTACCTCTCATCTGTTGAATATATATTTTGGTTAGCTCAAGTCCTGTATATAATATATATATATATATGTATGTATTCAAGTCAAGCGGTGTTTCGATTATTTTCAAGTGATTTGAAATGATACCTATCCATCTCACTGCTAAATACTCTTGTTATCATCACTGACAATTTCTGTCGGCAAATTAAACAATCATTTACTTAAATAGACCTAAGAATAATTCATTAGTTACTAATCAAAATGTAGGATTGTGTTTTGAAACTGATGTAAAAAAAGGAGATTATGCAAAATCGCGTCTTTAACATGAAACTGTTCGAAGAGATTTGATAAACCTAATAAGTTCATCTTATGGTTTTCTTAGCTCTAATGTCTGTTGAATTAGAAATTCCTATCTTAGTAACATTTTATTTATCTGAAATAATGGGCTTGTTGAATTTCCATCACATGCGGGGCGAGGTGTTGCGGAAATCCACCCGGGAACAAATAAATGAATTATAAGTATAATGAAAAAGTACCATTCTTTTCCTTTTTTTCCTGATGAAATGGAATTTGTAACTATGTAAGTAGCCAAGATGTTCTTTTTTGTGCGACAAGCAGACAATTCTTCAAAAATATTATGTAAGGCAACCAGCATTACACAACCCGGTTATAAAGTTATCCCGCTTAAGAGGCGATTTTCGCTTGGTCTCCCGGAAAATGTCGTAACTGGGTTTTACTGTATTTACTATTTTCTTCCTCTATCATATTCTCATCTCAGTCATTCTCCAATATGTTTTCACATATGTCGACCGCGCATATTCCCTCTCGCAATTTCTCTTTCTCGAAATTCAAATATGGCTTTCTCATCACTTCCATCTTGCGCATTTGCTTTCTTTTCCTTCCTTCTTCCTTTTTTTCGTTATCTCATTTCTCTATTGACTCTTATACTCTCGTAATTTCTTTATATTACGATTTTTCTCTAACGTTTTCTTTTTCGGCATTTTCTCTCTTTCTGCCTTTCCCCCTTCCTCTTTTCTTCTATCATACCTCTATCTTGATAACTCAGTTCTTCTTGTTTCGCCTTTTCCTCCTGATTCCATTTTTCTTTTCCTTTTCTGTTTTCTTCTTCCACTTCTTCCTTCGCTGTTCTCGCGCCTCCGTCTTGTGTATCTAAACTTCTTTCCACTCGTAGTTTCTTCTTTTTTCCTTGCATATTCTTCCTTTGTCTCTCTCCCTTCTAAATACCCTTCTTTCGCTGCTCCAAGACCATTTTATCGCGCCCTTCGGCACAGATAATGGCCCTTCACCCCCACTTAATGTTTTAAATTGGCTTCGTCATTGGGTTTGGGGGACGGGCGGAAGGCGCACCTCGGGAGGGTGGAGAATCCTTTATCCGTTTTTATACGCATTCGCTTTTTTACGGGGAGTTTAAAGCGAGATAAGGTTATCCGAACGGGGGAGGAAATTAAGAAATGCCGTCCGAGGGGGGGTAGCGCCGTGGGCCCGGGGGACCCCATTTGCATTTGGCAATTCTTTGATCGCTTACAGACGATTGTCTCGCATTTTTTTCATTATATTTTCTCATGGCGTTCCCTTCTTTTTATCCGGAGTCATTTTTAAGGGGTGATAATGCCCCTTTTTCGGGGGTGCGGTGGGAGATTTCATTATTTCTTCTCGGGACGAGCTGTTTGCTTTGACGCCAAATTGTTTTGTTATTTTCCCTTCGGGTGGTGCGCGCGGGTTTCGTCCTAAAAGCACTCTTATCTGCGGACGATGGAGAGGTAAATTGTCCTCAAGTCAGTAATAACACGGTTAAATTGCGCGGTATCAATTTCTGCGCGCTCTAAAAGCGCCATTATCACTCTATTTTGCGGGCCGGAATTTGTCTCTGCGAATAAATATAGTTTTATGGAGGCGAATAATTTCATGGAGGTTCTTTCGAAGATTCTTCAGATTTGCCACCGTTTTCCACGAGGTCCATCATTCTTCGGCAGATTAGAATACATTATCAAGTAATAGAATATTATCATAATACGTGAGCGTGAACATTGTAGACTTATTTATCTCCACGTAATTTACCAATATGTAAAAATTATTAATTATGGGCTAATGTCATGCGATAAAAGACAAGAAAAGTTGTCTCCAGCATATTTTATCCTGGTAGTTGGTAAGCCGTCATCAGAGCAAACGAATTTCACCGGTCGAAAGGTAATTTCATGATTTCTCATGCAATTACGTTTTTCTCTCAAAGAGCTTATTGCAGAATATTTCGGAGAAAAAGTAGCCACTGAAGTATTTTGAGTAAATTCAGCTAAAAACGCTGAAATTTCCTCGAATACCGTGTAGAAATTAAAGTACTGCTTGATGTATGAATGGGCCAGCAGAAATTTGACGTCCTAAATCCTTTAATTATGATACAATGTTGCTTTAATTGCATAACTACATAGGTACTTGAGCGGGTAGTGATCTTGAAGCGATTTTCGGGATATTTACGTTAAGACCCTATCGAATGAAGCTCTCGCCTCTTCAAGACACCATTAAATGTGTACCTCTTTATTCGTACGGGCAAAGATTATTGCATCTTTTTTCGTAAATTTGATCATGTTAAAACGATTACGAATTATTTACAACATTCACATAAGTTAAAGGAATGAAACGTATCTCCCTCTGTTAATAAATCATTAACATGAGATCTTCAGTTAATTTCATATTTGAGAGATCTTTCCTACTTTTTAGACCACTTTTTTAGTATCTACATCTACATAAATACCCTGCAAGCCGCCTTTTGACGTGTGGCAAGGGGTGTAAACACCAAGTATTAACTATGACTGGACACGCCAGATATTATGTAATTCCTGCAATATTCTTTCTCGAATCATTTCTATCTTTTGAATGCGATAATTTCCAAAGAGGAAGTATTTTTAAGTTCATTCAAGAAACAAAAACGTGATGCTAGCCATGAAATGAAACGTTAAAGTGAACAAACTAACATTTCAAGGAACGGCCTTCTGATTTGAATTCAGAGTACAGGCACACGGTGCAGCTGTTCATCAGAGGCCTTTCCAGATTTGGAAGCAATAAAATAAGCCTAGTCACGGTTACGTAAATTGAACTTTAACGAGCGATTGTAAATGTAGACAACACCAGGTCACCATAAAGCTTATCTCTCATCGCTCCAAACTTTTATCTATTTTTCATGAATCACGCTTCGCTATCTCCGAGATCCGATCACACGCAACGAACATTGAATTCCCAATCAAAGCCTAAATCGCATTTTTCCCGCGCGACTTCAGCGCCATCCTTCAGTCGCGCCGCTAATTTCCCAATTAAGATTAACAAATGAAAGACATCGAGAAAAAGTGCATGCATAATGGCGGAATTGAAGCGTTGGAGTGGTCATAGCGGTCGTTTCGGAACGCATCAAAGGAGCCGAAAAGGCGTGATTTATGCCATCGCTGGAGATCACCTCCGGACAGACAAAAGGGCTCATTATCACTTCGAACCAGAGGACTCCAAGGACAGGGTCCGTGGAAATTGCTTCCTTAAGTGGAGAGGAAGGAAAATATAAAAGGATTGACAAGATGGCGCCCCGCGTGGGGGGTCTGCGGGGGGCACTCGTCCCATTCTTACCGCCCCCCCCCCCCAACTCTGAGAAGGGACTAGTAGCAATCGATCATAGGGCCTTGGGTGGAACGTCTTAATCCCAGCAAAAGAGGGAGGGAGGTCGACGGGGCCTTTGGTAACATTGTTAACGTCTGTGAGGGAACAAATGCCAATTGGAGTTTAGAAGAAGTCTCCCCTCAGACATGGAAAAACCTAAAACTTAGAGATATTATTCTCAGCAATTATGAAGGAATGGCTTTAAACATACGGATTGTTGGATCTTCCATATGGTCCTTGGTTCGACACCAGGTCGCTTATAAGTCCACAAAAGAAATGACGGTAAAGTTCGTTTACCTTAAGTTAAAAAGTTAACCTATTTATTGTGTCGGCATTTCATCACAAACAAACCTTACAACTACGTGATGCGTATATCTCGGTTTTAGGGGCACCCTTTCAAACAGAAATGTGTACGTATAGAGGTTAGAATACCTGTCTGGTATGTGGAAGATCTGGGTCGTGTTGTTTATTCAGAACTGAATAAACAATTTGAGGAATAGTACTACAAATTACCTCCCATATCTTTTATCGAAATTTTTAGTTTTATAGTCCATATAAAAAGGCCACCTGATGGATATAATAATCAGACAAAATACACTCCAGAAACATCAAGGAATATCAAATTCCAAAGCTATCTCTCTGGTACAGTTAAAGTGACGTGGAAGGGAAGCACACAGCATCCAGGAGCACTACATCAACATCTACATAATTACACTGCTGTGTGGCAATGAGAGTAAACATCGAGCATTAGATACACATTTCCACCATCATATTGAGTTGTCAATCAGTTTACCTAATGTCAACAGGATTAAGACTGCATACTTCTTCAATATGTGAATTACACAATTTTCTTGTTCCAGCTTCAGAAATTATCCACCGACATCTTCTTTTCTATGTCTATGTTTCGTACCGCAATTGGTTTCTATTCCATGATTTGTTTTAGAGCAGAACTGCTTATCATTGTTCCGGTATTCCCTTATTTAATCACCAATGGTAAGTAGCTCTTTGTAGGTCTTTCTTGCATTGGTTGGATCTCGAGTGTGCTTGTCTGAGCCTCGATAATATGGTCCTCTAACACTTGAATACTTTGCTTACATTTTAAAATAAAATTGAAATTTGCTAAAATGTTATTAACGTAAGGTTAAACTGCCCTTCTCTACAAAAGCCTATTTGTATCAATGACAAAGACGGGTGAAAATATATTAAAAGTATGTGACAGAAATCAATTTTATAAATGAAAAGGTACTTCTAAGGTTAATTAAACGGTAAACGGTAACTTATCTTTAAGTATCTTCTCCAATCACCAGTAAGCTAAGAATATTCAGCTATGGGAGTTTAACTTTTTTTTATTTGTAGATTTTTTGCCAGACTTGCGTCAGTTAGCAGCCTCAATCAATGACTAATTGCATTACATTACAAGTATGAGTAATTACTCATACATCCTTTACATCTGAATTTTATATGAAATGATCGGCCTAAAAATTAGAAAGTCAGATCTGATGGATCAGGTCTTTCCATTTGTTCTAAGTTTAATGTATTCAAAAGTTACTTTCAAAATGACAGACTCCTGCGCAACTGCCAAAGGTAGCGTATTATTAGTTACATTACAGGTAAATTTTGTAAAGTTTTCGGATTTTGACTCATCTTACATGAGCTTAATTAATTGATACAGAATCAGGCGTAAATTTGTGGTACTTATTAATGCGAAAAAACTCCACGAGAAAAGCGTTTACTAAACCACAAGAATACTCGTATTACAATGCACGACCACGCTTTCGTAGCGTCGCTACATCATCAGGCGACCTGGTTTAGTAAACGATTTTCTTATGGAGTTTTTTATGAGCTTAATTTTTAAACATTACAACTTTTTCTTTCACTAGGAGACGTAGTGCATACAAACGCACTTTACCAAAACCTAATCTTCCATTTAATTTAATTAATTTATTCATTGCATCAACATCTGGATTGTGATAAGATCTCGAATGTTAGCCTGAATCGAAAAGCGGTAGATTCACGATATTTTTGGCTTCGGCATTAATGGCAAATGAATCTTTGCTAGGAAATAGAATTGTCAATATAATCATGCTGTTTATTCTGGCGCCATTATTTTCTTAAAGCAGTTGTTACCTAAAGGTGATATATTACTGTTGATTCATCTACAGCGTATTAATGAAGCATATTTTTTCTTCACAATTAGGTCCTTCTCCTTCCTCTTCATTGCCGTTTCTTCCAAAAGGACATCCCAGGAACGTCTGCAAGGAAACTCCGCGAGAAATCGGAAGAGTAAGTTTTATTATGAAACCAATTCTTTACTTATTCTAGTACATTAATCCTCAAGTATATTCAGTTATCTAAAACTTACTTCTTCAGGATTCAGCATAATTCTTGCAATATTAATAATGAACCTTACTATTTTAGCCATTGGTAAAACAACGTTTAAAATGAGCATTTGCTTCTATACTAGGTCATGGCTCATTATTATCATTAAAAATTAAATAATTTCAGTTTCAACGGGGGTGCTAAATTTGACCAAACATCCATTCTTACCTCTAGTGAGTTTCTGAAGGATATTTCTTTTACTTAATTAAGTTCTGCAGTTTGAGATTTCATCAGAATTCACTCGAGATGTGGAAGAGAATCAATCTCCCGTTGCCCACAATATTTTGAGCATTCTTCCAATGAATCCAGGGAGTAAAATGTGATTCATAGATCTTATTCTGAGTGACTAAGAATCTTTGTTTAGTTTGGCGGTGATCAAACACAAATCCTTCGACTTCCGTATTTAAGTCCAACGCTTAGCTTATCGGCGCAGCAGAAAGTCTTCATGTTGTTGAAACTAGAGCGAGAAATTTCATTTAAAATAGTCTGTTTCATATTATTTTAATACAAGCTGGGTATGAAAAGGCTGACTGTATCCCATATAATTAAAAAAGAAAAATTTCCCATTAGTATAACGGGAAAAATATTCCCTCTATTTTTCTCGAGGGATTTTTTCCCTTACTTCAATCCAACTATCATTTGAAAGAATTCTTGGCCATTTTGTTAATGGAAATTTTACCAAAATAAAGTTAAGATATCTATATTCAAATGAGCTATAAAGAATAATAATAATAAAACATCTTTATTAGGGTAAGAATGAGGTATCAATAAACTTTATCGATGAAATAGTATCATTTTTTAAACTAACTTTTTCCGCCACAACCATAAAATAGTTTTTTGTAAATTAATATTCTTCAAAAAAAATTACAACAAAAATGTATGATTATTTGTCTGTTCCCAGTCTCTTTCACTTCAACTGAAAATCTACAACTACTTTACGTCACATTAAAATTAAAAAACGAAAAAATAGCATCATATAACATAATGTATTCTACAGATGTCTTAAAGAAAACACTTTTTAACTTCCTCGACATATTTTTAATGACCAGTTTCCTCAAACCTTGACATCTTCAGATGCACATTATAAAGTTGTAAAAGTGATAGTACTTCATAACTGTTTGATTTAATACATTCACATAACGTTTCCATAGGAATACCGAGGGTGAACTGAAGTCTTGTCAGTTGAAACTGATTTTACAGTCGCACGATATTGTACATTTTGCAGCACCAACACATCTTTCAAATATCATACATAAATCGAAATCAATTCATGTATAAGAAACTATATTTGTTTTCATGGCTTTGGAACTCTTATTTCTCGGTTATGTATGAAATCCACTGGTAGTCGTACATAATTGTATGTATTTTATAGATGTTCCAAAGTTAGCTTATATTAATTCTCATTGCAGATTTCCAATCGGGTTGACTTTTCATCTCTCATGGGGACGTCCAAACACGTATTAGTATAGGTCTTCAAGTTTTCAACTTTAGGATAGATTTTCAATTTTTCAATTTTAGCATATGTTTTCTAGTTTTTAATTTTAGCATAGGTTTTCAAGTTTTCAATTTTAACATAGGTTTTCCAGTTTTTAATTTTAGCATAGGTTTTCAAGTTTTGATTTTCTGACGGAGTTCTGGCTCCAAAGTGTTTAGGTTTTTGACGGAGTTTTGGCTCCACCACGTTTTACTGCTTTAGAAGTTTGATTGTGCCTCTCTTGGTGCCTAACTTGTCCATTTTTGGTTGGACTGTTGTCTTGGCTCACAATCACACAGAATTATAGTTTGTAGAGTTGATATATGGAAAGTTATTTATAGATATGCAAAGCAAATTTTAGCTAGTCTCACAATTACCAAGTTACATTGAGTAATACTAATCTTATGACACCAAATTTTTCTGTAAATGTAAAATTTCAGCAATATAACGAACGGAGGTGTAATTTTACATGTGATAAACGCACGTTGTGCACCATGTACTCTAGCGTTATTGGGTGATATTTTTCATTTAGGTTGTAGAATTCCTTAGAAAAACATTTACGACTATTCGTTACACAGAAAAAACCGAGCAATTGTTGAGAGAGCAAGGGAAAGGTCATAAAATATACTTAAAATTGTTTATTTTTCATAAATTTGCGAAAACAACGCATAAAAATTATTATTCTGGTCTAAGTTTCATGTATTAAATTTCATTTTAGTTATTGTGGTGAATTAATTATTGAAGCATGTAAGAGGGCAATTTTTTCTGATGTCCTGTATCTGTTCCGTGTTTTATTTTAGAATATCATATTTATCCGATTTCATAAAATGAGAGCAATACCAGAGTTTTTTGAACAAGTTTGATCAAATTTATTCATAAAAGACCCCTTTATAGGAGACTACATTTGTAATAGTTTCTCATAACGCATGATTTTTGCTAAATTAAGGTATGACTAAGAGTATTGCTTTCTGGAAGGAGTCATTAGCTCGAATATCTTTCAATTCCTCATCGAGGCAGTTGAATTGATTGATGTCCAGACCATGGAACAATCTATTCAGAACATGAATGGCTCATCATAGCCCTCGATTCTTCTCCTTAGAGCATAACCATTCTTCGGTATGCAAAGAGAGCGGTGTCTTTAGACCAAACCCTCTCATCCTCTACTGAGAAATGCTTTACGAGCCAGGGAATGCATTTCGTAACCGATAGCCCATTTCTCAGGATATCATAACTTGGTTCTCTTCCAGAAGGCCTACCTGCCGATGATGCCCAAGAATCACGCTTTCCCCATTATGAAGTTCCTAACTGCTGCGCCATTATTTATTGCGCATAACTGAGCTGATGGCATCGTAACTTCACCGCATTCCTATGCTTACTTGACCTTATGCCTCTCCTTCATTCGTGATCTGGTCAGTTACTTTCCTAGTTTAGATAGCTGAGGAATACTGAATGAATGGTATCAGAAGTGGAGGCCGAAACCTGCACACCATTCAATCTCCTTCCATTTGCAAGCGTTGGATTGCGTAGCGGGATTTGTCATGATAAACAGGAAATCAATATTTTCCCATTTGTCAAAAAGCTCGTAATTACTGAGACTACTTTCACTATTTCCTCAACTAAGCGACTATTTTCATTCGAAAGTACTGTATTAGCAGCAAAAAGGTTATTGATAGCAACGGAGACTCTTACATTGCTCGACTAAATTGACTTGGTTAAAAAGACTCACAACAGGTAAATAAATACACACTAGATGCGTGTATTTACAAATACATAGATATGTGTACATAAATACATATATATCTAGAGTATATTTATTTAACCGATGAATGACAGCTAAATATCATTCTCAAAATTTCTATGTGAGTACATGAAAACGTTACGGACGTTCCAAACGTTACAGTATATCCTGTTAGCCATTGGGTAGCAGTTGATTAGGCTAAATAATGTTAGGTTCAGTTATGATGATACGGACATCGGAAACTGTTTATGGGGACAATGCAATTTACCTTTGATATACCAAGAAATTATCCTCAAATATTACATCGAGTTTTGCTGTATCATTTTCTTTTATTATTTCGCCAAAACAATATAAATTCTCACAGTTATTTCCAGGTCGAATAGATAAAGAGAAATTAACTATTTCAGTTGATTTTGACTTAATTATGAAAGAGACTTCTTTGAAATTTTGCATTATTATACAATATTGTGGCTATGGAATATCTTAAAAGCATTTTTCAGTAGTTTGGCAATGAGTTATTAAAGATTTCTTTCTGAACGGGCTTCTTTAAATATATTATGATTCATGTGCAATATTTCTCGAATGTCAAAATACATCCTCTCTGAAGAGAGTTAAATATTTAATTGGTAGAAATTCACCACTCTGAGTTTCGTAAATATCGGTATAAACGACAAACGGAAATATGTTGATAAAATTTTTATTCTTTAAATTCAAAGTGACCTATACTTTTATGTTTTTTTTTAATTCGAGGTATTTTAAAACCGTTTTCACCTTTCTCACTCAATAGGGTTTTCCGTACCCTCAATTCGGTATAACCCAAGAAATCAAAAGCGATTTTTGTACACGCAGAGACATCTAGCGTTGATGTCTAAAACTATCAGCGCAGTTCGTCTCGGCTTTGAAACGGAGCGTGGCATCCAAAACCGGTAAAATAGAAAAGCAGCAAGAAACTTTTCAGCCATCATTCATTGAGGACATCGTGAGGTATTCCTTAGTTGAAGCGTTTAAATTTCCAATTACAGCTGTGCACCTCGAAGTAGAACTCTTATGATGTTAAACAACGACTATAAGGAATTTAACTTAAATGCTGTTGGAAACTGTGCAGCGAAGAACGAGTTAATATAGGTATTAGCTGCATAATTGCTCTTAAGATTTTGGAGTTGATGTTAACTTGGATCGTTAATCATAGTTCCACAAAAATGTTATTCAGAATGAAATTCCCTTTGAGATTACCTAATATTTATCAGATGTAACAAATGTGACAGTGTTTAAGTTTTATTTGCGCCACTAAAAATTATTAGGCATTTCTCAATCGCGGTTTCTTCAAATTTAAATTTAAACCAGAAATGCGAGTGATCCAAAATTATGTTGGTAGATTGTAATGTTAACTAACATTGCAACTCATCCATAAAAAAATCACTTTGAAAACTTCAAGCCATAAATTTCTTATAAATTGGTTTGCAATGTGTCTACTGATAAGAGGATGACGAACATTTCTACTGATGCACAACGAACATGTGTCTTCTGATAAGAGGATGACGAACATACACTCATTACTCATTACTCAATTATTTTTGCGCTTTGACGCGCGTTTATTTAATGACAAATTCACCTTCATCATAGCATAAAGAAGGCTTTGAGTTGGTACAAAAAACAATGGCAAATTAGTCTCTTTTTATCAATTTCCTGCAATTTTTCTGTGAAATTTTAAATTAAGAAAAGGTACGTAACAATGCATATGTAGATGGATTTCTAATTTCTTAAATTACATCACTGATTAAAAATTGCTTCTGTTATATACTTTTTTCCACAGCACTATATTGAAAAACTTTTCGTATGTACTTTTATCCCCACTCAGCATTTACAATTTGCATTTTACTTTTGTTTATCGTAGATTTCTCATTACAATTTACAAAGTATTTAATGTAGAAAGAGCTCTCGGGTCTCCAACCGGGTTGCCTCCTGCCAAAGGGTCGACGTTTCGGGTGCGTACTCTGCCCCATCTTCAGGAACTGATATGTAAGAGAGATGTGGGAGATGGGATATGTTTTGAGATGGGTGCACAGTACGCACCCGAAACCCGACCATTTACAGGAGGCAACCCGGTTGGAGACCCGAGAGCTCTTTCTACATCATATTCACCGGGAAAAAACGTCTTCTTTCTAAAGTATTTAATATTAGGACCCCATTCAATTTTTACCACCAGATTAAAATTTACATTAAAAATAAGATTTAAATATTCACGAGTATGGCTAATTGATTGATGATGTGTTTGAATTATCAAATAGGGTGCTCGAAGCAAAACTATTGAGAAACGAGGTGAAAAGAACGAAGTCATCATGAGGTCGATTTTTGTGTCATTCAATCATAAGCTAGGTTTGACACCTTTTTTCTTGATTTGAAGGGTTGGGAAAAGTTCTCTTTCTTTTCCATATCAAGTATTCTCTTTGATGTTAGAGTTTTAGTAGAAGGTTTCACAAAAACTTGACTTGTGGGAGTATCACTGTGCATTCTCTTGGTATCATAGCTATTCCCTGACTGATGACGTTTTAATGAATATGTGCTTTTTCTAATCTGCTAAAGCTGCATCAGGAATTTGAGTCGAGTTGTGTTCAAAGGTGCAAATATATTTGCTCTATTCTAGATTCATTTATGCATTGCTCTTATATTGGTACTTTAGCAACGATCACATAATTTAAATGTTCTCTACGAAATCGAAATAAGAAAAGTCCTGCAAATTCTTTTCTTCCGACTTCAAGATTTCCCTCTTGCTTTTGGCATATCAGTATCCTATTTTACCTTCATCCTATATTTAAATTGCAACTTCCGCTTTGAGAAAAGATCCGTACAATTTACATCTTGTTCCTTGTTTTGCACGATATTTTCGCCTAATACATCCATCGCTGTCGGTAAGACTTACATCTAATTTATATTTTCAAGATTTCCATTTTCTCCTTAAACCCTTTTAACATTACCAAAAATAGAATGAAAAACTTCTTTTTCACTGCTCTTCCAACCGTAATCAATGCTTTCACTTTGATTTTATTTCCACCATACTTGTCAGCTTTGAATTCACCTCAGAAAAACAAACACTTCGTGTTGTGCCATACCATCCTGTTCAATTAATGAGTTTCTAGTAGCTCGGGGCTCTTTTTATTTTACAAATAATACCTTCTTTAGAGGAGTAGTCACAAATTCAAGACGACATCTCTCGCTTCATTCTGATATTTGGCTAGCTAATTTTACCAATCACATTGAATCGTATTGGAATGTACCTCAATGTCAGCCTGTTTGTAAAAACAAAAAAATTTAACGCAATTAGTTCGGCAGTAAACTTTAGAAATCTATGATTTAAGTAAATAAATTCCCTGCCATTATTTTGTTATAAACATTTTTTTTAATTGGATATAACGTACAGAGTGAATGAAAAATGTTGTAATTAAACTTAGTACATTTTTATAAATATATTCTTCCAAAATAATTTGCATATCCCTTGCGAGAGATTAAACTAACCCAATTCTTACGAGTGCTCATTGCTAGTTAAAGTTTCCATTAGCTTCAGCCATTATTCCTCAAATTTCGTGTTGTGAATAGAAAGATTTAAGATTAGTGAAGCCTCATTATCGTGCCCCCCAGTAAAGTTCCACCCTAGCTTAGCCTACACCTTACTTAGCCATAAAAGACACTTGAACAGATATTCCGCTTTTCTATTCCCAAAAAAAGCTCGATTTTATACCAATTCATTTAGTGACAATAAAATGTTCCCTAAACAATGCGCTTTCTTACTTTTCTTGGAGTTCCATAGCAGATTACATTGCACATATGTCAATGTCATTGCACATATGTCATGACACATCAGTACGTACTGTAAATCTACTTGTGCATTTCAGGTACATATATATTTCATGATATGCCAGAAATTTGTCACAGCGATGCATACAGTAACTCAGGAGAGAAAATCCCTTTATTCTTCACAGTGCTCCCCTCACTTAGTGCCAAAAATGTTCAAGAGCGTGTGGGGACACAATAAAGAGACTGTACATTGGAAGCCTTTAAAATTATAATGGCAGTGCTGGACGAATATTGTTGTTAACCGGAAGTAGGACGGCCATGGATTAATCGTTTGTGAGGAACCAATTTGAGAAGAATGGGAATAAATGTTTTAAGACTCGCCGTATGCAAATGCACGCCTCTGAGCTTCCGTTGGATTGAATCAATTTGGCTTCTCGAGATGAACCCGATTCCAGATTGATTATCAACGAAACCACGCGATAGAAGAATATGCTAATAATAATTACTAGCGCAAATTTATGCGCGCTGAAAAAGCGACTGTCTAAACGGTGGAAAAATGAGATTTATGAGAAGGAAAGAGATCTTGGGTGATCGGTGGACGACGCAGGTCTCTTCGCGCATTCTATGAATGCTGAGAATTTCATGAATATGAACGAATAGCGACCGAGCTAAACATTTTTTACGAATAAAAACAAATGAAATCGATACCATATCTTGGAAGCTTGATTTATGGATGGGGAATGTTAAGTAAATGTTTTCAATAATATCGGTTACCAATGAATCTGAATGGACTCATTTCATTTCAAGCCGAAAAAATTGCTGCTGTGTAAATTGAAATTCCGCTATCCAATGAATACGTTGTGTATCCCAGAATTGTAAAAGCTCCCCTAAGAAATAGATGTAAAGTTTTAGCGTTTGCAGGCTTTGTTTTATTCTTTAGTCGAGAAAGAATAGTCTAACTAAACACCTAAAGAAGGGACAGTGAAGAAATTTTTTATTTTGTATTTGTTTACCCTTGGAAATGTACAGAATTTACATAAGAATACGAACATATTGTTAAATTATGAGGTTGCTCCTTTGATGACCGAGCTAGTTGTTGAATTCGTACTCATGTGTCTCCCTGTAAGAATAAGCGGCGAATTTTAGCACGTTTTAAAGTAATGATAAGAATGAGCGATATGAAGAAGAGGCAATTTGAACATTATGTTTTTACGACGTCAAATCGCTTACAACCATGTTTTTGCGTGTTAGAGTGTTACTTAGTAGGCTCGATTTTGTGTATTGTAAGGGGGGACTGTTATTTGTTGCATTTCATGATCAAGTAGTCGAGAAAATAAGACATTCATCTGTACAGGGACAAACAGAGATTTTTAGCGAAACTTAATTGTACAAAGAAATTTTCGTCGTCAGTTCAACGCTATGGTTAGCATGTGGATTTATATCTGTACTATTTTGTGAGAACTTCTTTTGGTGAAATTTTCGAAGTATTTATTTTTTACTTAGCTTTAATTCTTTCGTTGCATATTCTACATATACATTGAAACGTGAACGTTTGTCCGTGAATTTGTTCTCACAAAATGCTGCCGTTGAGAAAATAATTCTTCCTATCTCTCACTAGCTACATTACTGTTTAGCGTTTCATCGGGAGTAGTAAGTCACAATTAGTATCGTATTTATCATTGATGATTTCCCCTTTGAGAAAGAACAGGAAGCTCGGCTAGATACTTCATAAACTTTGGTTTACTTTCTTACTCCTCATTTGAGTTGATTCGGTGCAACCAGTATCATTTTCGTATCGTTCCCCCAAAGCACTCATACATATAACACTCTCGCAATTCTCTTTACAGTTATGGAGAATGTACGTATAATATCTCAAGAGATACATTACCTTCAATGCAGCGGCCCATAATTGAGACTGCTAGTATTCGTTACGAGAATGAAGATGTTTTCTAAAATAAAAAAGTAGAATGCAGTATGGAAAGAAAATTAATTTGGATTTGAAACATCATGAATTTTTCCATTTCGTTAATTACGGTGTCGATGATCAGTTCATCTACGAGTTTTATTATTTTCAAGTAGCGAATTCGATTCAATTTGATTGAATAATATTTACTTATCACAAAAATTTACCGGGCTGGTTAAGTACTCGTTAACTCCTCAATATAAATGACCAACCAACTTATTATTTCCTTCCAACTATTGTGATTCCAATGATTTAAGTCCAGAAGAAATTAAAGAAGTAATTTTGTGATGATGATGAATACCAACTGCCCTAGTTGCCTAATTGCAGTTATTGAAGTCGATAATGAATAATCATAACCGCGTAGAAATTCTGATGAATGGAATGTTTCATTATAATTTAGATCTACCTTTTCTCAAATCTATTAAAAACATTGCCATTTATAACTTGCATTTCACTTATTTGAACGCTTCCCCCCGAAGACGTTAATTTAAAAAGTTCCCGTTCGATGGAATTACAACAGCTGTGTTAAAAAAATTATCGCTTAAGGACATGAAAGTTTGAAATCATACAAAAACACTACTCAGATAGATTAACTTTTAAGTTGGCATAAAAATGCAATTTTGCTTCAGGGCTTTAATGAAGTTATCTATACGGTAATTTGAAGGCTAAAGTGATGATTTATTTGAAATTAATGCTGCGGTTAGTTTCCTAAGAGCAAAGTGGCAATTATAAATTCTTTAATTATTACCGCTTAAAAATAAGGAAATTTCCCTAGAAGCTGAGCTTATTTTTAAGAAAAATTTTGGAATATATATGACACATACATAGTAAATAAAGAAAATATTGTGACTTAAGGAAGGCTGTGGAATATGTGTGAGTAAATTATGAATTAGAGGAATGTGTCTCAACCTGTGCACTTATTTGAGGCACATCATACCCCTTACTTGCTCAGATTTTCTCTCCTAAGAAGAAGGAAACCAAATTTGAGTAGAATGTTTCCTTTATTTAAAATACTAATTCGCTAATCTAAAAAGTTTGCAAATACACGAAGTTTCTCATGTTTTCGAATTCATTACTATCAGCAGCTTATTTTGCTGCAATATTAAAATTTCTGAGAAAAAGCGCGCCATTTCAGCCGATAACTTCATTAGAAATCCCCTAGGTAGTGCTGGCCTACCACCTGAAGCCGGCTCTGATAGTTGGCGATCACTGATCACTGACCCTGATCTTGGCGTCACAATAGCATACAAATGTATCGATTCATTGATTTATGTGAAAATCTTCTTCTTTGCGTCGAACATCATCGGAATGCATATGAATGACCAGAACTTCTTTTCATAATAAGAGTTTCCCATTCATTGCGAATCAACGCCATACGCGTTAGAGTATTACGGTGATCTTACTTGAGCCTATCGGTAACATTATTTAAGAGTAAAAGCATATAATACGAGAGTATTAGCAGGCGCTAACCTGTAAAACGGCGTATTCCGAATACCTCAACGCGCATGCGCGAGACTTTACGGTGTCCTCGTCTAACGTGCTCGAGTATTCCTGCTGTTTTCACGTAGCCGGTAAGAAAAGAATCTACGGTGTACGATTAAACTCTTTGAATGCAATCTCCTTAACATAAGTTCTCTTTTGAAGAACCTATTTCCCGTCTATTCAATCTCTATTGTCAATTAAATCTAATTTGAAATTTTAAGGCGTTGAGCCGAACTTCATCCTTGTAATCAGTACGTTCTTCGTAGGAGCATCTGCGTTACACGGCGGGTTGGAAGAACATGGTCGTCGGTAAGCAATGGAAGGCGTGATTGAGATGATCCATCGTAAAACGGGAGAATAAAAGAAATATGCGGCGAGGGATGTCAGGAGAGCCGAAAAGGGAAGAGAGGAGAAAAATGGAGGGGCCGAGCATTATCAATTAGCATGTAAATGTGGTAGGCAGAGGCGAGCGTCTCATAAATTAAGCAGTGGCGTTGGGCCGCCGCGAGGAACACTGCGCTTAAGAAATGGAAAGTGGTGGACGGCTTTAAAGTTTTTATATCCCGATTGCCATCTCGTAAAATGTGGTCTTTTGCGTGTAAATGGGACTTACAGAGATCGTCTCTGTATCAAGAACACGACATAACCCAATCAGATAGTGCTGTAAGCGGCACTTATAGGCTGTGCGCTGGACCTTACAATTTTTCCGGAAAGATCATAAGCAGCAAATTACGCAAAAATTTTACACTGATGGAGTTTGCTATATGACCTGTGATTTAGTCGCTGTTTGGTTTTCACAGCCCTTTAGTGCAACAATATTTCACAAACTATATTTCTATCAAAAATATATAATAATGAATCACGATTGTGTATCAGCACGTATAAACTGAGAGGACTGTTACCTTCATCTATTTTTTTCGATCTCGAGAGAAATAGTTATTTATAATGCTGCATGTATCGGAAACGGTGAAAATTCAAAATTTTTGTGGAGCAATCTTAGTTTTCGAGCATTATGTTACTCTAACATGTTTTGTGCATAATTCAGCATCGCATGTAACACACGTGTAAAATGTAGATGACATTTTATTTAAAAACCATTCAATTCCAAGTAATTTTATTTAAACTTTTGTCCTCGACTACTTTATTTCCAAGATGCTCCTTATTTTTCAAGACTCACAAGTCGTTTTAGGGACTTATTCTTTCATCGAGCGGGACAACAATAAGCTGAGTAGATAACTAGAATAGTCTGTGTTTACACCCCTTGCCAAACGCCGAAGGGCGGCTTTTAGGGTGTTTATGTAGACGTAGATGCTTGAATTGTTGACACACAAGGAACAGTTATGGCGGAAAATGTGACTTGAATATGAATGTGTCATAGGTGATTGAAGAAAATGTATGAACGGTGTCAAAGAGGTAATGTATAGGAAACAGAAGTTTGTTTGACGCACCATAAAAATTAGGCAAATCAGGAATAATTTGAAATATTTTGCTATTAATTGTATTATATATTGCCGTGCTGATACATTTAATTGTAAAAGATCTATTACAGGGAAAGGTGACTATGTTTTTTGTGTTTATGTTTTTTCATTCCCAAATTCCTTAGATTCCAAAAGGTAGAATTCTATCTTCATCGCTTTGGTGATCTTATCTCGGATTTTATATTAACGAATGAAGATATTTACATTAATCTGTAAAGGGCTTTTAGTGCTTTATACATACGTTTATAATGGAGAAAGAGTCAATAAAAATATAGAAATGTTACATGATTGACAAATATCCCATAAAATAGTTGCTTTTCCACGAAACGCAATCTTTGTCTGCACAGTTATTGATGAGAGACGGAGTCTGAAGAAGGAACTATTAACGAAAATGAGAAGGTTAACGGACCGCACTCTTTTAATTACTAATTTAATTTCTTGGCGCAGGAAGTATTTCACTCAATTATCATTACCGGGATCGTTTGGAATCGCTAATGATTTTTACTGAGTAATTAAACCTGGAATATCTGATAATGAACAGGATTAAGCTTACGTGGGTACCAAGGCCGAATATATAAGGAATGGGAATTTGGAGATAGTCATCGAATTAACATATTCATCGCCGTTTGAAAAGACGTATTCAAGGTAGCAGCTCGCTGTAATCCGACAGAAAGATTGACTTTTTTGTTTAGGGAAACCTTCGCCGTGGTCGATTCAGCCGTTTTCTCCTTATTTTTACGGTTTCGTGTCTTTTACCAAAGCAGAAAGTCAGTGCTGCCAACCAAAATTTGTCATCTTGCAGTATATGCTACGTCACCTCAAGAGATGGAGTATTCGATTTATCCTTTCAACGTATTAATTCACACTTCGACTTCTCGAATAAAAGTAAGAAGTGTTCTAAATCTACATACGTGCCCTACAATCCGCCTCTCGATGTGTGGCAGGGGGTGCATTCACGATGATTCTATTTCCCTAATCGATTACTTTCGCGAATCGTCCGCAGAAAAAAATGGATTTTTGAAGCGACTTATTTTAAATCTATTTCCTTAATCTTCCCCGAAGTATCAGAGCAGTTAATGTATCAGAAACGATGCATAACATCGGTAAAGTTTTACAAGAACTTACTTTCTCTGAATGTAAATCAAGCCATTTTAACATTCCACCATTTCAGAAGAGAAGAGATAATAAGAAAAACTTTGTAATTCTTCCACAAGTTATTTATTGCGACCGGTTTCGCTAGTGGTCTAGCATCTTCAGGCACAGGAAAAGGGGTGCATACATTATTTAAAGGGAAACAGTGGAGGGCAAGTTACACCAATAGTGACATAGTGTTAAATGCTCATTTCATAGTAAGACATGATTTTCAGCATAATTTATAGTTCTCAAGAATAAATGTACATTTCAATAGCGAATATAAAAATAGAATACGTTATTTTTCAGAATAACCATTAAAATTAGGAAATACTCAAACTTAAAAAATAAAGATAAATTGATATAAACATTGTTGAAATTGAGTACTA
This sequence comes from Ladona fulva, assembly GCA_000376725.2. Lineage (NCBI taxonomy): Eukaryota > Metazoa > Arthropoda > Insecta > Odonata > Libellulidae > Ladona > Ladona fulva. The sequence goes on from KZ308657.1 coordinate 377,593, forward strand.
AATATAATAAAAATACGTTAGCAATGACGAAGAACTCTTTAGAATAGCCGCAAGAGTACATCAACTTAATATTAGCGAGTAAAAAATGACTACGAAAATGAAGATTATTATGAAAATTTCAACCTTTTTGACTCCTTCTAAAAAGTTATACTTAAGATGAATTAAATTAAATCCTTTCTTGTAGGCGAGGGCCGTGTGGTTCGTCCGACTACGCAGAATCATGCACAGCCAACGGCATTGAGGTGCTGGGACTAGGATTCGAGTCCGGGATATGTCAGGAATTTTTCATGTCCTTTTGTCCTTGGAAATTTTCCTAGGTCATTTGTTTTTACGTTCAACTTTCAAAATAGTACCTCATAATCAAGATTTATGACCCTTTATTCCTGATTGTATTGCAGCTGTTATCAATTGTTTTTTTGGTACTATACCTTCTTTGCGTTATTCTTTCTACTGTTTTCTCTGGCTAACTACATCGTCAGTGCTACAAATCCGAAAAGCGGAATCTGTCGATTAGTTCATTTTTGTTAATATCTAATCTCTTCGTATTTATAAAAATGCCTATTTCCTGAACTAAGATGTCTCGGTATTCTCATATAACATGTCACCCTCCGCTACTAGTATGTATTAATATAATATCGTTTTCTCCAAATATCTCTGACGTTCTTAACTTAGAATTATGATAACTTTAGTGAAATTCATCATTTAATATTGACAAAATTGTTAACAAGTAGTGAACTCATGTATTTCCATTATTTTATCTTCCCAATTAGCATTTCATTGCTATTTTGGTACAGTATGTTTTGTATTTTATGATGTTTTTTTTCTATTTATTTTTCAAGCAAATTTGCTTCTGTTAGTTTTTACTATGCAATAAAATGACTTTACTATTATAGTTTGCCTTTGAGATTTAATTTAACCTGCCTTTTCCTTAAAACTTAGTTGACTATCAGTAGGTTTCTCAGATTTGTCACACCTCTTATGAGTATTCTCCTGCTGTGGTGCATTTTTCCCTAAGTTTTAATTTATGTTTTAAGGCACTCAAGTTGTTTTCTTATGTGCAATTGTTTTCTCTTTTGAATTTTAAATGACGAAAAGTTAGATGTAATAAGAGACTTGGTTGTCTATCTCGTCCTAATAAAGTCGCATTATTATTATTATTGTATTATAACAAAGTGATTTTCTATGCTGTTTTGTATATTTGCCTGAATTAAAACAAAAGTTTATCTTTGCCTTCACTGTTTTCCGTTTTTCTCCCGACTTTGTTTTATCTGCACCCAGGAGTGGATGTGGTAGTAAGCAGCAGTGTTTCCTGATAAAGAACCTTGTTTTTCACATCGGCTTCTTGTTGTCAATGAAAACCACATGCCTGAGTTTCTCCATAATTAGCTCTGAATAAAAAAGAGAAGAACTTTTAATCTGCTGATAGGCTAATTTAAATATGCATGAAGAGAGATTGTGAAATATCTTCCTTGAATGCACATCTAAACCGCTTCGATTCGGCCTTCTTCCCTCTGTCTCGATTGCAGGGAGCCGATTATTCTTGGGCCCATAAATATCTCGATTGCGCTTTGCATTGCGCCGATAAATAATTCGCGAGAATTGAGGCGAAAGCAATGCAATGGACGAGGAGAAGGAGATGAACATGATTGGTGTATTCGCCTCATTGAACGTGTGCATTCAAAAGAAAATATGATTCGTACGTTTTGTCGTCTTCAAATCGAAACTGTCTAATTTAGTGCATAGGACCTTACTGGTAAATATCTGCCAATCAATAACATATTGAAAAAATGACCTCATCTATATTTTTCCCGAAAAAAGAGGTTAGAATGAATCTCACAAATGGAAAATCATTTCGTTGTTTTCCACGAAACCCTAAGAAAAATTCTATACTACTTTATGAATACTTCAGTGTTTTTTGTGATTGAACTTTTATTTACCATTTTGTAATCCAAAATTAGTCATCTGTTTGGTGATACGCAGTATCACCAAACAGATGACTAATTTTGGATTACACTTCTAAATGACACTTGTAAATGAGTTTATTATCAGTATCTAACGTTTTTATCGATATCGATGTACAAGTATCGATAAAAATACGTATAATTACACCACGAACACGCTCTCCTCATGCGTCGCTGAGCATAATAATAGGTTTTCGTTCATAGATTCCTTTACTTTCCTGATTGCATACTCCTTATTTGTTTACCCAGCCTTATTCCACCTTATATTCTATCTAATTCACTTCTATTTTAGTTACCTTTATTTCTTTCTTACAATAACATTGCAAACTTCTTTTTACGGCGATCTTCCCCTTTTCCATATTGTAATACTCTCCTTTTTAATTAGTCTTTCCCTACTTAGCTGTTTCTCTGGTTTTTCGGTTCCTCTATTCATCTGTGTTCCTAATCAGTGGAATTACTTACTATGGAGTTATATATATTTTTTACTTTAAATCTTTGCAGTTTTATTTGATAATTGATATTTATATCTTCGTTATTTTATATTTTTTTACCCTTATTTTAATTCTTGATGAAAAATCATTTTTGTGTAGATTAGTTAAGTCTTTGCTGTCTACATATCTGTGCTTATCTCCTTAAGAGTATAAAAGAAAGATTAGGGAAAACAAACCTTTGAATGATACTTCGTTATATGTGACTTCATCACTTGAATTCACTAAAATGTATCACTGCCCGCTTAGTATGTATCAGCAAATATACTAATCTGCCCAATCCCACTGATCCAATATTTAATCCGTAGTACTTTCAATACGATTGCATTCTGAAGTTATGGCAATTTTAGTCAAATAACCCGCTGTTGCTTCATTGGGCTAAGTATCGGTTGTTCTCTGAAGTCGATCATTACAATGGAAGCATTCCCACGCCGTTGGTTATGTTTCGGAGGCTTCCTCGTAATATTTATCCGAATAGACGAAAAAATTTGAAACCATAATTCGAATGCCGAAATTTGAAATGCGTCGCTCTTCAGAATCCGAGTGGGAGGACATTTGGAACTGTCAGCAGAAAAAGCCAAACCATTAAAGAAAATCGTCCTCACCTCCAGCCTCTTTAGATTGGGAGCGATAAGTCATAACCCTTTTCTTCGGCCGATCGAACGAGAGGAACAAATGAAGGAAGGAATCCGCCTCAAACACCGTAATTCTCGTCTATTTCAAAACTTTCCTAAACGGAATACGATATTTTCACATTCGGAAGACGGCTTCCCGGGGAGATTTTTTCTACCTCCCGCGACTCCTTTCTCTTCATCAATCCATCGCAATTACGCCTCCCTCTGGTGGGTATTCTTGGAAGCAATCGGTAGCTATGGTTTGGGGAGGGAGAGGGTTCTACCATAAAAGTCGGCTCATCACTGCCCTCCATTCTTATAATTCTGAGCACGTAGTTCAGTGATTACCTGCGGAGAAATCCTTTACCTTCGTATGCAACGTGCACACTAAAGGGTAATCCCTATCAACATTCAAAATTCCCATCAACTTGAGTTCTAAAGTAACGGTGACCCTAGTTGTTTCCCCTTATATCTATGTTGTTGTTCTACTTTGAGTTAAGTACGAGCCATGATTTCAATAATTTTGTTCCTCAGTCTCCGACTAACCACATTTTGCGGAAATGAAAGGACGGATAAAAGATTGTCTTGTACATCTGAAAAGGCGTTAAAATATGTTTTTATCGAAGTTGAGGACTTCCTCAAATTCTTCTTTTTACTTTTTTTCTTTTGCTTCTTCATCCCCTCCTTCCTCCATTTCTTTTCCATCTCATTCTTCCGCTTCTCTTTTGTCTATTTTTATATAATAAACATCTCATATATTTATATTCCATTTCTTCTCTTCCTCATTGCCGCAAAACCTTTGAATTAAAATCTCCACATACAATTTTCAGTGGCTAGTGTAGATCCAACGACATCCTCCCTTGTTTCTCTCTCCGAGTTCCTTCCAGTTCTACCCGTCTACTTCATATTCCCCGTTTTCTCCCAAAGATCCATGTTCTACACATCCCACAACTTTTCATCTCTCTCTTGTCCTACAATCTTTTGGTCGAATATTTCCCCCAATCAATACTCGCCTATCTTCAGCGAATTAGCCATGCTCCATCGACTGTTTTCAATTTCTTTTTTTCTTGTTTTCGTTTTATTTTCTTTAGTATTATGTGATGCTTTAGTTTGCTTTTATGAAATATTTTTGAAAACTCCGTAATTATAAATAATAATTTGATAAATATATAAAAATCAGAAATTATCAATTTCAGTCATTTCATTGAATATTTTGCCAATTACAAAGTATGTGAACTATTTTCTTACCATAATCGTTGTTAGTTTCTTTGTTGTACGTATGACCATAGGAATCAACCTTTTCTCTTTCAGGGTGTACAATCTAACGTCCATTTACATAACTTCTTCATGCTCTCTTATTACTGTAGTTCAGTTGGTTCAGACACATTCAATGGTTACTCTTGTGATTACAATTAATTTTGCTATTAGTTGCCTACGCCTTATGAATCGAAATATTCGTATACACTTTGTGTATATAATTTTTCATTTTGTAATGTAAATGACGAACATCCGAACAGTCGCATGTGTGCCTTCATTTCACTTAACACTTAAGGGTTAAATGTCCAATTATTTTCTCAATTTCTACTATTTATGTTACTTTAATTGTTTGCTCTTGTTGAACAATTTGATAGCTGGATTAAGTACTGAGCACTTCTTCGGTTAATAGAAAATCAGTTTCCCGCATTGGCCTTTGGACTTTCTCTTTCGATCTTACCTCGATGACAATCCAAACTCCACTCGATTACGGTGACCTTTCGGCAACGACCCCGAGTAAGTAGAACTATTTCTATGCGGCGAGCCTCCGGTTCGAATCCCGATGAGGTCACGAAAAGACCGATTCTATTTCTGCTGAGGTCTTGTTCATATTTTGCGGAGTGAATGTGTATTAGCATAGAGTTGGTGGCGGAAAGCACATTGAGAAATGCGGAGTGGGAACCGCATAAGTTGGTCTTAACGAGTGGCTTGACCCGAGAGTTTGCCGCAGTAAAATCCTAGTTTTAGCGGATAAGGAAGAATTGGTTGATATGACAGCCATGTTAACCGCTGATATGGAGAGCTTCTTTCTTGGATGCCAGACAGTTCAATTGCTGTTATCTCCACATACACACATACTCTCCTGTTTGTGAGTTAGAACTGAATATTCTACTCGAAAATGCATTTTCATCTCGCAACTGAATATCGCTTTAAATGTTTTGAAATAAAAACTGCTCACTTCACAATTAGATGATATGATTATCGATAGGAATCAATTTTTCTGTGCTTTATGAATAGCCATCGAATGTGGCAGAGTAAGATGAAGATAAAAAAAAAGGAGATGCTCATGTATTGGTATGGAAAGAAGAAATGCATGAAATCATTCATGGATTATTGCCATTTCGATGAACATTTGCACCAAGCGTATGTTTTTTCAGTATAGCTATGTTTTATACTCGATGTTGCCTGACTGGATATTGTAGGTGTAAAAATTATCATAGTATTATATTTTTTTCACAAAATAAAAATATCTCTTGTGTCTCAGTTGCTGAATGGCTACCCAGCTGTCAAACACGAAGTTGGTCCTGGGTTTTAACGGTGGCTAACTGTGGTTTTGCTGAATAGGATCTGAATGTTTGTCCGTTCAGAATTATTTAAACAGTCTAAATTGAGGTTACTTGTTTCCATTAAAAATTAACGATGATAGCAATAATAAGATTGAAAAGGAAGCTTTATTCGAGTATTTTTTCTTAACAATTTTATTGTCCATATGTTATGTTATTGTTAACTATTTTCCTTGAAATCAAATTAACAATACTTCATCTTCCATTTTTAGTCGTTTGACCCTTTACAATTGTGTGCATTGCCCTTGAGATCAAAATGGAGGCAAGTTTGGATGAAAATTCTGGACGAGACACATTGGCTTTCACTGCGTATTTTTCTCTCTCTATGGCGAAAATTTGCTGCTGATGCGCTTCTTGAGAATCGTAAAGAACGAATATTTTATGTATTTAGAATGAAGTATAATTATCCCTCTCTTGGAATAATGATGAGATATAATGAACAATTTGAGTTTCAGAGGAAGCTCCATCTTATACTTAGAAAACAAAACGAATAAATGAGCTAGAGAATGAATAGTGAATAATGGAAAAAGTTCACGAAACATTCAAATTTACAAAGATAGAAAAGCATTTTATTAATCTCTTCATATATCTATGATGATACGCTGTCGCTAAGATTTCCAAGAAAACCCCATTATGGAAGTTCCCATTCATTGTTGCTTTTAATCAAGGTGTTTAAATCTGTGCGTCTGTGTACACATTTGACGTCTCCTATCTGTTGGAGATTCTTTTTCTTAAATGACAGCATAATTACTCCTTCTTCCACGCATAATTTCCTCCTTTTGTGTGTTCCCTAATTTATACAATAAGAGCGTTGCAGCCAATTAGAGTGAATGTGGTAACTATCAACTCAGAATTCAAACAAGACGTCTTTTATTAGAGAAAAATAGATAATTTGCATATTATTGTAAAATATTTAATTCCAACGTCAAGCACGAAGGAACTTAACTTATTTTAAAATACATCTTGTCTTTCTAAGGCAGTGTGCATACATTTTTGGTCTTTGATAATATAATTATGAACAGTGATCGTTTGATAGATGACAATTAAACGTATGAAGGACTATTTTGTCAATTGTCATTATGAAGTCAACATTCATAAATCTTTTGTATCTTGACTTTTGACTTTAAGCCATCAAATTTATAAGAAAAATAGCATCATCTCTTAACCGTTGAGTCACCTTTTAAATTCCAAGCGTATTCTTGTAGAATAACAAATTCAGCTCTGTATCGGTAACCTGGTTTGGAAAACTAAATGGAATTTTGATAACTGGATACGCAACCTATTCATACTCTCTCTTTTTAGTCGATATTAATCGGGATAGAGTTTAAGCTTAGAATATTGGCGGAATTCCGAAAAATTACAAACTCGATTTCGCCGAACACTATGTAGCTCGTGGGATTTAAATGAGCTCACAGTTTTAATATCTCTTTTGCGTTCAAATTTCGTTCGTCTCCCAATAATTTTCCCCTTTCCTCGCCATAATATTTCTTCGTCGTATTGATCGCGGTAAATCGACATATAAATGCCCTTTAGTAAATCGGGTTAGTTAAGAAACACTTTCACATGGCCGTATGTTTGTCCCTGCGATTCGCACATAATACTTTAATTTCAAATATATCTGTTATAGTAAATATCTGGTCCACCTAAGGTAGAAAGTGTCCGTCGTAAGACCATAATAACTCAATATATTTATTGCCAGCAGATTTACTTCATCCTGGATAAATTGCGAATAAATTTGTTATAATTAAATAACTATAGGGAATACTTTGTCAATTATAACTATGTGATCAACATTCTTAAAAATTTGTGATTTTCAATTTTAAGCCATATGATTAGTTATCATCCTATATCCGTTAATTCTCCTTTTAAATTCCAAGTGTATTCTTGTAGGATAGAAATATGAGCTGAATACATCGGGTACCGTAAACGTCTCCGTCACGATTGATGGAACTCAATGTAAATTGAATTGTAAGTATATTATAACTGAAAACACAACCTGAATAGCAAGAAATTTAAAAAATACTAATCGGTAACAATTTTAAGCCAACAAAGTTAGCAGAATTACGAAAAATTAAATAGGTACTTTATTTCTATAAACAATAGGGATTTACACGAACTAACAGCTTTAAAAGCTCGTTGGCAATGATCGCTCGTCTCCCAAATATCTTTCCGTTTATTGTCATAATATTTTATCGCAATAATATTTTTCAATATAGAGCGCGAAAAACCAATGTATAAATATTTTAAAATGAATCGTGTTGATTAAGAAAAACTCCTGCGTGGCCGTATTTTAGCCCGTGCGACTTGCATATTGTCCATTGCATTTGCTAGAATCTCAGAAAATTGCCTAGTATTTATAAAATTTCATTAGTTCCTACCATTAATTCTGTACGAACTTATACCCATTTCTATTTACACATCAGTGTATTTCTATGGGACAATGCATGAGCTCGATTTCAACCCCTTGGTCAGCCTTGGTCATCAATGGGATGGGTTGTTTATCACAGCAATATTTTACAAATTTTCCGTATATTTTATGAAAATTATCGCAATTTCGAAGGTATATCAAATAATTCACGACTAAAATAAGAATTCGTAATCATTTTCCTTTCTTTTGGCACATCTCTCGACTTCATAGGATAATATTTTTTTATTTAATTTTGCAAAATAAACATGGTCTGCAAGTCATGAAAACGAACTTTACCTGCATCATATATATAAAAAGCAAATGTCTGTCCGTCCCCCTATTTATTTCAGAATCGGCTTGACTTAGAGATCTGAAACAAATTGTGTTTGCTGAAAATGCTGAAACCCCCAGGAAAACTATTTCCATCTCTGTAAAGGCCTGGGTTCGAACCCAGGAGCACAAAATATTTTTCCATAAGAGACGTACGTAAATTACGTTTCAATACTTGCAGAGGTCGTTTCTTTTATAAAATTAAACTAGAAACAATCGTCCTACGAATTTGAGATAAGTGTCACGAGAAAGGAAAATAAGCATAGAATCTTATTTTAGTAGTGAATCATTCATATAAATTCGAAATTACGAGAACTTTGATTAAATAGACGTAAA
>KZ308657.1:386738-487181 GCA_000376725.2 Ladona fulva
GGAAGTGCATACGTGTGCATTTTTGAGGATTCAGAGCAATCTTCCATTTATCTGCCCAGTTCTGTATGAGACGCAGATGAGCCTGAACATGTAGATTTGCAAGGTTTGGGTCCGTTGAGCTACTGGCTATTGTAGTGTCATCGGCGTATAATAGTAGAGTAGTTTAGGAATGACGTGCTTTGTCGGATGTAAATATATTGAACAGTGTTGAGGAAAGTATTGCTCCTTGTGGCACTCCTGCTTTGATGGGTGGTACTTAAGACCTTTCAGCGTTGACTTGGGCGATGAAGGATCTGTTCTCCAGAAATGAGAATAGCATTTTGGTGAGATAGCTTGGTAGTCTTAGTTGAGCAATTTTGTATTTTAATCCTGTTGTCCATACTTTGTCGAAAGCTCTTTTTACATCGAGGAAGACAGCAATCGTTGATTTTTTATGATTAAATCCTTTCGTTACTAATTCGGTCAGACGGAGAATTTGGTGAGTGGTTGATAGGTTTTCTGTGAATCCAGTTTGTTCTTTTGGGATGATGTTGTTCGTTTTTAGGATGGGTATCAGACGGCTCAAGATTACTTTTTCTAAGAGTTTTCCCATGGTGGGCAAGAGACTGATTGGTCGGTAGCTATCAAGGAAGGATGGTTCTTTGCCTGGTTTTTGAATTACTTTCATCATTGCTGTTCTCCATGCTGCAGGGAAGTGGCCATTAACAAAACAGGCATTGAATAGTCCAGCCAACTTACTGATTATATTTCTGGGTAGTTGTTTTAATATCTGGTTTGTAATTTTGTCTACCCCTGGAGCTGAACTTTTTTTCAGTGATTTTATATAAAGTTTAATTTCTTTAGGATTAGTGAGTTCGGGTTGATTAATTGGCGTGTAGACTACTTCAGATATGGCGGAGCGCATTTCTGTGCGAAGGTTTGGCGGGGTTGGGATCGGATTGATCCGGAATGTTTCTGTTAATGTTTCGGCAAGGGTAGTGCACTTTTCTCCATCTGTAATTAATACTCTGTTTTTGTAATATATGCTAGTTGGACTGGTGGATTTGGGTTTACGGAGGCTTCGAGCCATCTTCCATAAAGAGTTGTCTCTTGGAGACAAACTTTGGATCTTCTTGTGCCAGCAGTTATTTCTATGAGATTTTAGTTTGTGGTTTATTCTGTTCCTTAGATGTTTATACAGATATTGGAAGATTGGGTTCTTGGTTTGTTGGAACTTTTTCCTTGCTCTATTCCTGGCTTTCATTTCCTCCAGAATATCTGTTGGAAGATTTTGGTGCAGGTAAGGCTTTGGAGGTGGCGAGAAGCTGGTTTCGTAGAAGGAGGTAAGAATTGTTGATGTGAGGTGAGCTATGAATGTGTCTATGTCATGTTGAGTTTCTAGTTTGAGGTTATAAAGAGAGGAAGATTTGCTTTATAAGAGGGATTGAAACTTTTTCCAGTTTGGAATTCGAAAGGGAACGGTAGGTATGGATGTTGGAGATTGTTGAATATCGATACTTATAGGATGGTGATCAGAGGAGGAGTTAGGCAGTACCTCTATCGGAGGGATATGGATAGGAGAAGAGGTTAACAAAATATCTAATATGTCTGCTTTTTCTGTATAATTGGACACAAAGTGTGTTGGATTTTTTGGGGCGTGGACTTGGAAATCTGATCTAGATAGAAACTGAAGTAGAGTTCGGCCATTTTTATTTGTGTGTTTACATCCCCAGCTAAGGTGTTTTGCATTATAATCTCCTGCGATGTAGGCTATTGTGTTGCTCCATGCTAATGCCAATGCATCCATATCTTCTTTTAAGAGCTGCTAGGATGCAGGGTTGTACACTGATGCAAAAATAATGTCTCCATTGGTTGTTGCTATTTTTGAGGAAACTATCTCTAGGTTTGTAGTAGATGGTGAAGGCGTTAATTTGCTGATTAAAGTGGATTTAACTAATACTGCAACACCACCCGTTCGGCTTGATTGATCATGTCTGTAAATTTTGAAATTTGGGACATATAGTTTATCTTCAGGTATGAGATGCGTTTCTGCGAGGAGTGAAACTTGAAANGACTTCATAGGATAATATTTTTTTATTTAATTTTGCAAAATAAACATGGTCTGCAAGTCATGAAAACGAACTTTACCTGCATCATATATATAAAAAGCAAATGTCTGTCCGTCCCCCTATTTATTTCAGAATCGGCTTGACTTAGAGATCTGAAACAAATTGTGTTTGCTGAAAATGCTGAAACCCCCAGGAAAACTATTTCCATCTCTGTAAAGGCCTGGGTTCGAACCCAGGAGCACAAAATATTTTTCCATAAGAGACGTACGTAAATTACGTTTCAATACTTGCAGAGGTCGTTTCTTTTATAAAATTAAACTAGAAACAATCGTCCTACGAATTTGAGATAAGTGTCACGAGAAAGGAAAATAAGCATAGAATCTTATTTTAGTAGTGAATCATTCATATAAATTCGAAATTACGAGAACTTTGATTAAATAGACGTAAAATTCGTAAAATTTTCTGGAAACCATCAAACCATCCCCTTAACGACCAAGGGAATTGTTGAACATTGATTTCATGAGATATCCCATATAAATTCACGGGGATAATCAGTTAGTATACTTTTCCATAAGAAATATACGTAAAATAGGTTTTCCTTATCTGCAGAGGTTGTTTCTTTTACAGAATTAAATGAGAAATAACGTTCCTACGAAATCAAGATAGGTATCTAAAGAAAGGAAAATTATCATAGATTCTTATTTTAGTCGTGAAATTGATATAGATCCGAAATTTCGAGGATTTTGATAAAACACACGGAAATTTCGTAAAATATTTGGGAAATAATCAACCGATGGCTTTGACGACTAAGGCCATTGTTGAATGTCGATTTCATGAATTATCCCATATAAATGCACTGGGATAATCAGTTATTATAACTTTTATAATAAATTTAGGTAAAGTAGGCTTTCATATAAAAAATTTACGCTAAAAGAATTGCATATTACATATGATAGAAAATTGGTTAGTTTTTAAGAAAAATACCCGCTCTGAGAGAGTTATTAGAGCGTTCAACTTTCAAATAGATGTCAGATTGCAGTATAAATATCATTGCTTCGGTATCAAGGGAAGGAATATAGAGAAATATTTTGGTCTCATTAGGGATTTGATAATTTACATCGCCACACTTCATCTAAACATCTCAACCTTCTCCTTTGAATGTTTCTAGCTGTAAATGATTATCAATGGATCAAAGTTTTTTAAATTTTTTGTATTATACCACAGTTTTCGAAATTGAATTAGGTTTATTATACTTGTGCAAAGAGGTGTTTACATTGATAAAGGTAACTTTATTAAATACATAATGAGCTAGCTTTCATTACTGAATACATTTTAATTTCACCTCCGTAGTTACCAGATTGAGTCAAGATAAGATAAAAACCTCTCATACAACACAATTTTAAGTTTAACGAAGATCTCTACGAAGCGTTTTTTTCATTTGCGCTGGATAGACAAAAATCGGGAATAAAACTCATGACAGAGTAGGAAAAATCATATCGTACACAAATTCTATAATTCTATTGAACTGTCGATGAGAGCCTGTGATTATCAAGGAACAATTCTCTAGCACAAGTTATTCAGAATACGTCACGTAATTGTAAACCATCCTCTGAATCACATGCTGTATTATTAGAAAACCCATCATATTTGTATCGTGATTTATCACACTTTCTTCGGAGCCAATTTTATGAAAGGAAACCCTTACGTATTTCGTCACTCATCAGGAATCTCACCACCCGTTGGTTACTTCTCTTCACCGTGAAAATCAGGCAAGAATTGTAGTCGAGCGAATTTTTTAACCTTTAAAGAAAAAAACGGTGTTGTTCCGCAGACTTCTTCCGCGAAGATCTCTGGGAAAAAGGTTCGGAGGGGTTGGAGGAAAAACAAACTTGGGAATCGGGAAAAGGAAATTAACACCAAAAGTCCGTCAGCACGCGATAGGGGTTTGGATGACAAATTCCACGAAGCACTTAATTTATTCCGTTCGAATTAAATGCTACACACTTAAGGCGTGTGTGTTTTCTCTGTCGCTCCCAAGCACAAATCCCTAAGGACGGCGTAGTAACCACAAATTAGGAGATACGGATCTTCGCATATTTTATGCCATTCGCTCCACCGACCGTTTTTTGTTTCAAACCTCCGATTACCATTCCGAGCTTCTTTTGTATTTTCCCGATTTGAATACACCTTCCGCGTTTTTATTCTCCTGAATCGAAGCTAATTACTTTAATTGTCTCGATTTACATTTCGTGGCTTCCTACACTTCGCTTTCTTCGCCAGTTCTAATTCGCATAATTTTTTCGCGAAAGAAAATACGCGCATTTTGAATTAATTTATGTTTCGAAGCCATAATTCGAACCAGTAATCGCTCTGTCTTTGGATCGCTCCTCGAGTAATTTATTCGCGTCTGTGAACCAGCGAATTGCATACTCTCAGGGTTAATATATGTGATTACATTTTATTCATGCAAATCTGCCGTTCCCCTGAACGAAGTTGGTTATCTAAATATTTTACAGAAATAGAGAAAAGGAAGGCGAAGATTAGATAGAATTACAAACATTTCGAATAGGCATCAACCTCGCTGAAGAGGTACAGCAATACATTAGGAATCTATTTAAATTACTTCATAAATTAGCTTATGTGCAGTTAATGTTCTGGTACTAAGTATTCTCCGAAACTCATGCTTAAATCTTGTATCTTAAATTTACAGAACATTTTGGCATGCATATCTAGTGCATACTATTTTTAAAAGGGAAAATGATACAAAGAAAAAACATTGGCTTTATTCGTTTAAAACTATCTAAATACCATATAATGTGACCCGAAATCACTCTTTGAGAATGCAAAACCTTCTTCTGGTAGTTCATACCCTCATCAGCAATGAGTGGACTCCGCCAATTACAATTCTGCTTCTTCCCTAACTTCCGTTGCCATTTCGTAGTCGATAGGGCTTTACTGTTTGCGTTTCAGCCATAAATCGCATTATCATATTCTCGGGGAAGTTCCCATTTTCGTCGTGAGTTGCGTGTCTGAGACACGATGAGGCGCACCATCGAGTGGGATCGAATTTCCCTTTTCGGAAACTTTTTCAAAGGAGGATATTATATAGGAGGGATTAAAAGAAAAAGAAAGGCTCGGTAAAGATTCATACTTAAGCACGCCCGTGCCTTATGCCACCTCATACATGCACAAGTAAAATAGTCAAGAATAAGCCCATGCACAGATAGTGGAAGTAGATATCAGAATGTGCGTTGACGTCGAATTTATCCATCAGATCCTGCTGTTAAATTCTCGAGACACTCCTCATCAGCTGAAACTGTTTCAAGGATCTGACGCAGGGTATAAGAGTAATTACAGGGTCTCACGTTATAAGGGGAATTCAATGAATATATTGAACCTTAAATTTAATTTCTGCATGATCCGCCAAATTTTGTTTCTTAATTTTTCTTATCTGTGAATCATTCCATAGAGATCGTAAGCAGTATCCTATTTATATAGTGGAATATCCTATTTATATAGGAAGTGCTACAGAAATCGACTGTAAGAAACAGGTGACTATAGATTATTAATGTTAGATTTTTTCTATAATATAACATATATGTTCATTAAATTTAAATGATTAGTAAAAAATCTTTTTTGTATAGTTTATTATACTATTACGTATCTATGAGGGCCTTCAAGCTCCCACCAGTCCTATGAGTGGATCTGAGCAAGTAATAATTAACTAAACCGCAATGCAAACCGTATTCTAACCGTAAAGTTTTTCCAATCAAGGCCAATTTCTATCACTTCTTCATTCGCAACTTTTAAATGATCACCAATTTCTGTGAGGATAATTTCCAAGACTCACAGTGAATGGGCTCTATCGGTCTGCTTGTGCTCCACGGGCCGTATTATGTGCAGGTCTGGTTTAAATAATGGCTACAATTTAAATAAAAGCAAGAACACGCAATTCTTATCTAATCACAGGAATGATACCTCTACAATATCCTATTTGTGATGTGTAATACAGTGGGAATACTCAATGAAAGTACCATCTAAGATACTACTTTTTAAGAATGTATACAAACATATACACATTACATTTGGATGGAAACCTCAGAATTTCCTGTAAGACGGCAACATTGTAGAGAATGTGAAATGGAGAGACTTATGTTAGAGAATATAGGGCCATTTGCCGAGGAAAGGGCGAAGAGGAGGGGGTGTGTAAGAGAGAATGGAAAAAAATGTAATTTAGAAGATCATAGAAAAATACAAGCGCCATTAATATTTGCAATAACAATTTTGTAACGATTATTTCCTTTAGTAAATTCTAGAAAACATTAGTTAACGTATGAGACAATCAGAATCCCTCGAAATAAATACATAAATGAATTCTCTTTGCGGCAAAGATTTAGTATAAAACAATGTATGAAATAATTTTAAATTTTTCATGCCCATAAAAGAGCAGGTAATAGCGTTTTATGCTGTACAGAAAAACCCACAGATTTGAACATTGCCCGTAAACAATCTGTATAGGGACACGTAATCGGGGAAATCCAATTATGGGAAGGAAATTGAGTATATTGAGTGAATTCTAGATAAATTTTTCCCCACTGATTTATATATATTTGGATAGGACTAAAATGGGCGGCGATGATTGGACAGTCCATTCTTTCAGCTGTCGAATGTTATCTGTTTCTTGGGGGGGCGTTTCATTGTGACGAATCGCGCTGAAGAGTGATCGAAAGTTTTTGTGGTGAGAGAGGGATATCGTGCTCTATCGTGGATCAATTAATAAGACACGCTATCGTTTGCGTTCACAGGATTTTTTTCTGGAAAAAATATCTCGGAATGTCAGATTCGGGCGGTGAAAACCCGTACCGACCCTTTAAATGGAATAAATGTAGATGAATATCGTTCAAATATCAAATAAGGGATTATAATTATAATCATATTATTATTATAATTATTAAGAGATGTAGCTGTTCGTGTAGATAGAACTTATACATTCATTTATAAATTTAAAGCACAGGGTGACTGTATGATTCTTTAAATTCACTAAACTTAAGCCCCTGAAGTAAAACAATGAAAAGTAACTTGTTAAATTTTGTTATTTTGAAAAACCAAGGCAAAATATGGATAATACTTACACTTTATTGACTATTTTACAGAAGCATCTTTAGACGAGATGAAGTTATGCTCAGGAGGAACAAATATGCCTCCTGAGTTACTATACGTATTTTAGTACATGCAAAAATTTTAAAATAGAATTAGTAAACACTTGTGAGTAAACACTGAAACAAATAGAAAATTGCTAGAAATTAGAAGCTTAATTTGTCAAAATAAAAGGCTTCAGGGTCGATGAATAAATAAAGGGAAACTTTTCGTTCTATATATATTATTACTATTCTGTAAAAATATCAAGAGGAAAACGCTTTAAATATTTAAATTTGCCATATTATCTAAATGTTGCTATTCAAAAAATGTTAGTAAAAACCAGTAAATACAGCATAATTGTAAAGAAAGGAAATATTGAAGAAAAGAAAGACATGGAAATCGAATTAGCAAAAAATATTTTCAACTTTCCACTACAATTTTTCCTTGGGTTTCATTTGTTTACCTTTCCATGTCTCGGCGATAGTACAAAAACTTGTTTGGAGGCGAGATATTTCAATATTCGATTCAAGTTGTAATATTAACCGCTATTGAAAGATTTCATCAAAGACAGAAATATTTCCCTTGGAATTTCTTTAGAAAGTTTATTCGACTCTTTTTGTTAAGGTCAGAGTTTCCTTTACTAGAATCGATAAAAAGTGTTACGCCGATCGCTCGACCATTTGACAAATAACAATTCCTTCGCTGTATTTCATGAAAGTTAACATGAAATAAGCCCATCAATATCTTAGATTTTAAATAGCAGATTTATTATGTCACCTTTTGAAAATCATATCTTGCCATACTTTAAAGGCAAGAATGTTTATGTAAAAGGAGTTTATCTTTTACTGTCTCCGAGGAAAAGGTGTAAAAATGTGCATAAAAGCTTACGATGAATTAAAATACGCTATCCTTTAAGAAGAACAACTTCTGCTTGAACTTCATTTCTTTTATTCGTATAAATCATCTGAATCCGTATAACGGAATGCGCTCGATTTCGGTGAAAGCGGTACCAGGTTCAATTCCCTGTGGAGTTTTACGTGTGAAATGACCTTAGCTGTCTACATCTACATAAGTACCCTGCAGGCCACCTTTCGGCGTGTGTCGAAGCACTTACAAAATTGACACCAGATTCCTATCGAATTTTATTTCTTCTTTGTATTTTTGCCCCTGCAGAAGTTCATTGCTTCTCAACACCATTGCCTGCATGCGGAAATACGGAGACGCTACTTAATACATACTTAATCTTCTGCTGCTCGTATTTAGCTGGTATTAGATCGACATCTCGTATATTTTTATAAAGTTACCCTGCAGCCGCCTTTTGTGCGGGCTATGGAGATTGCTCTTCTTCTTAATCTCTGGGGTACTTACCGTCGCGGATTCTTTTAAAAAAGTAATGAATTTTACACATAACTTATTTACCGAGAGAGGCCCACTAGGCCTATTATCACCGATAAGGGGTTTAATAGCAATAACTTTCTAGTACAGAGAAGTTTTCGCAGCAGTAGACTGCCCAGCAGAGTGGATTCATGATATCTACATAGTTCTTCAAAAACTATGTGTGTGAAGTAGCCAGTATGAAGGCTAGTTAGGTCCAATACCTCTCTACCAGTAGCTACCATAAGTAGCTGAAAGTAAATGAGGCTTATTAGGCACGATGAAGAGTGAGGTAGTATTCTCTTTTTTTCCCTCGAAGCCAGAATAATCTAAATCGAAGCTCTGAATAGCTAAAAAGTGGAAAAGTTCACGTGTAGCTCAATAACCAAATGAATGTCACATTTCATAGCATTAAATAAGGGTTTAATTGAATGCTAACATTCGTAAGCATCATTCATACCTCAGTAGCTCTCATAATAAAAAGGCCATTAAGAAGATTGGGCCAAAAATTATCACAGGAAATGTGTTTTTTCATCTTGTAGCTAAAGAAAAATGAGAATTACTATATTCGTCAGAATAAGGTAAGAGGGTTGAGATACCTCTGCATTTATTGTTTGAATTTACCCTAATTTTTAACCCATTTTATTATAATAATTCTCATACTTGCTCTTTGGTAACGTAAATCAGTTTACCGAAGAATTCTGTCAAGTTTTAAAAATAAATCAAGACATTTTCAAACACTTAAAGAAATTTAACCGAATACCTTCTCAGGTTCAATCAGAATGTAAAATGCTTGCGAAACCTTATTATTATTTTCTATGGCTTCCATTTGGAAATCGAATCAGTCAATCGAATGATCAGTAATTAAGTAATCGAGTCGAAAATAGAAACATGTAGGAACTGCTGAAGATGCGTTACGATGAGAAGTGCAGTTACGAAAACAAGAGAGGAAAGGCCAGGGTTGTGTAAGTTCGGAAATTCGCAGTTGGCAAAGGCGACGGTCAGCAATGCAATCTAAATGTTTCGACCTTCAATTTGACCCGAAAAGGTCTCTGCATTCCATTCCGAAGTCGCCGTGTCTTTTGCCAGCAAAAGCTTTCTTCTTTCGTGCCATTTCCTCGAGAGAAGAAAACTTCCTTTTTGCATGCGCTCAGATTCGCAATGAGTTCTGTGACAGAAGTTTCCCTTCTTTTCTTCTGCAATATATTAAGGATTCTGAAATGCTCTCCTGATCTCTTGCGATAACATGTTCGAGTTATCCGAAACCAGTCTAAATTCATGAGTATATTTGGAAAATGTAAAACCTTCCTAAAGAACTTTATTGCCATCAGAAGTTCTTACGCTCTTAGTTTTCGCTATAGATGGTTGCGTAAGAACTAGAGGGATATGTCAGATTGAAGACGCCTTGTCGTAGAAGTATTCCACCACAAATCAGTAACTGACTGTATTTCATATAAACCGCAGAGCAGGAGGTGAAATTACAAATATCACTAAGTTAAACCAGCTGTGTGTTTAGGATAACAATCGAGGACATGCGACGACGACGAATAAATTCACTTCCTTCCGGAAAACTTATGTTCATGGCTCCTGACTCGGGGTCTTATCCATGGTTTTATATTAATCACTTTAAGCTCACTTTCTTTTTGCTGAAGATCACGGGTTAAGGGAGAGCGTCTGGCTCGGGTTAAAGTTGGGTATTTAGGTTAGGGTAAATTCATTAACACAGCTTTTGGGCGGCGGTATTTGCTGATAGTTGTTTTGAGGTCGTAATCCCAGATTGTGGAAAATAAAGTATTTTGGATAAGTTTTAACTTAGAGGCGAATCTTTTGGTTATTTTGTTTAAGGTTGTAGAGAGAGGCGTTATGTTGTGGTACTTGCATATCTCAGATGTACTGGTGTGATATGGAACATTCAGAATCCCTTTAATGGTTTTGCTTTCGAACCTATATAGCTTCTGTAAGTATGATTTGTGTGTATAATGCCAGGTGGGTGATGCATAGGTGAGCATAGGTCTGATTATGGATAGATATGTTAGCAGTTTAGTGTTTATGTTAGCTTGGGATCTGTTAAATAGTATTCTGGATAAAGCAAAATTTGCTTTTGTTGCTTTTTGAATGCTGTTTTCAACATTGTTTTTCCATGTCAGTTTTTCATCAAGTACCACACCTAAAAATTTCTCTGTTGTCTTCTTAGGGATATATTCTCTTTTCCATCGAAGATTTGAAGCGTCTTTCTTTCTGTTGTTCCTACGGAAGTGCATACGTGTGCATTTTTGAGGATTCAGAGCAATCTTCCATTTATCTGCCCAGTTCTGTATGAGATGCAGATGAGCCTGAACATGTAGATTTGCAAGGTTTGGGTCCGTTGAGCTACTGGCTATTGTAGTGTCATCGGCGTATAATAGTAGAGTAGTTTAGGAATGACGTGCTTTGTCGGATGTAAATATATTGAACAGTGTTGAGGAAAGTATTGCTCCTTGTGGCACTCCTGCTTTGATGGGTGGTACTTAAGACCTTTCAGCGTTGACTTGGGCGATGAAGGATCTGTTCTCCAGGAATGAGAATAGCATTTTGGTGAGATAGCTTGGTAGTCTTAGTTGAGCAATTTTGTATTTTAATCCTGTTGTCCATACTTTGTCGAAAGCTCTTTTTACATCGAGGAAGACAGCAATCGTTGATTTTTTATGATTAAATCCTTTCGTTACTAATTCGGTCAGACGGAGAATTTGGTGAGTGGTTGATAGGTTTTCTGTGAATCCAGTTTGTTCTTTTGGGATGATGTTGTTCGTTTTTAGGATGGGTTTCAGACGGCTCAAGATGAGTTTTCCCATGGTGGGCAAGAGACTGATTGGTCGGTAGCTATCAAGGAAGGATGGTTCTTTGCCTGGTTTTTGAATTACTTTCATCATTGCTGTTCTCCATGCTGCAGGGAAGTGGCCATTAACAAAACAGGCATTGAATAGTCCAGCCAACTTACTGATTATATTTCTGGGTAGTTGTTTTAATATCTGGTTTGTAATTTTGTCTAACCCTGGAGCTGAACTTTTTTTCAGTGATTTTATATAAAGTTTAATTTCTTTAGGATTAGTGAGTTCGGGTTGATTAATTGGCGTGTAGACTACTTCAGATATGGCGGAGCGCATTTCTGTGCGAAGGTTTGGCGGGGTTGGGATCGGATTGATCCGGAATGTTTCTGTTAATGTTTCGGCAAGGGTAGTGCACTTTTCTCCATCTGTAATTAATACTCTGTTTTTGTAATATATGCTAGTTGGACTGGTGGATTTGGGTTTACGGAGGCTTCGAGCCATCTTCCATAAAGAGTTGTCTCTTGGAGACAAACTTTGGATCTTCTTGTGCCAGCAGTTATTTCTATGAGATTTTAGTTTGTGGTTTATTCTGTTCCTTAGATGTTTATACAGATATTGGAAGATTGGGTTCTTGGTTTGTTGGAACTTTTTCCTTGCTCTATTCCTGGCTTTCATTTCCTCCAGAATATCTGTTGGAAGATTTTGGTGCAGGTAAGGCTTTGGAGGTGGCGAGAAGCTGGTTTCGTAGAAGGAGGTAAGAATTGTTGATGTGAGGTGAGCTATGAATGTGTCTATGTCATGTTGAGTTTCTAGTTTGAGGTTATAAAGAGAGGAGGATTTGCTTGATAAGAGGGATTGAAACTTTTTCCAGTTTGGAATTCGGAAGGGAACGGTAGGTATGGATGTTGGAGATTGTTGAATATCGATACTTATAGGATGGTGATCAGAGGAGGAGTTAGGTAGTACCTCTATCGGAGGGATATGGATAGGAGAAGAGGTTAACAAAATATCTAATATGTCTGCTTTTTCTGTATAATTGGACACAAAGTGGGTTGGATTTTTTGGGGCGTGGATTTGGAAATCTGATCTAGCTAGAAACTGAAGTAGAGTTCGGCCATTTTTATTTGTGTGTTTACATCCCCAGCTAAGGTGCTTTGCATTATAATCTCCTGCGATGTAGGCTATTGTGTTGCTCCATGCTAATGCCAATGCATCCATATCTTCTTTTAAGAGCTGCTTGGATGCAGGGTTGTACACTGATGCGAAAATCATGTCTCCATTGGTTGTTGCTATTTTTGAGGAAACTATCTGTAGGTTTGTAGTAGATGGTGAAGGCGTTAATTTGCTGATCAAAGTGGATTTAACTAACACTGCAACACCACCCATTCGGCTTGATTGATCATGTCTGTAAATTTTGAAATTTGGGACATATAGTTTATCTTCAGGTATGAGATGCTTTTCTGCGAGGAGTGCAACTTGAATCTTTTGAGATTCAAGGATCAAATGCAGTTCTTCCAAGTTACGTTTTGCGCCATTGATATTCCTTTGTAATAATTTAATTTTAGGGATGGTAGTGGTGATGTTAGCCATTGATTAGACTGTACGATCCAGCTATGACTTGATTGACGAATTACATCTTCGTCATATTTGGTTGCATCAATAACAAGTCCAAGGAAGTGATCCATTTACTTAGTTCGGTTTTCCAAGTGTCGTTGGATTGCTCGGGGGAATGGTTTAAAGCTTGAGAATGACGTGGGGTAGGTTCGCTTGAGGCGACTGAGGCGTATGTTGACTCATGTGAGGTTGAAATTAATGTAGGGAAGGTGGCAGAATTAACTGGTGACGGCTGGACAGGCAGAATTAACTGGTGACGGCTGGACATTGGGTTTTCGTGAAGCTTGTTTTGCAGCTTCCTTTAGTTTGGCTAAGCGTTCTTTGATGGACTTATAGGCTGGACAGCCACGATAGTTAGCAGGATTGCTGGATTGCAGGATTGCACCGACATGTGCTAATTGCCTTTGCAATTAACACATGTCGGTGCTGCTGTTATCGACCTTTGGCATTCGGAAGAAGGATGACTTTGTCCACATTTGACGCACCTAAAATTCATCTCACAGGCTTTCATTGTGTGCCCGAATAATTGGCATCGATGGCATTGCGGAAGTCCACTGGGGGGTCTGAATTTTTCGATTTTTACTTTCATGTTACAGATATACTGCAGTGATTTAGATATTTCTGCTGGGGATGTTGTCTGCCGTAGAATTTGAAACAGAGGCAGCGGACGGGGTGGGGAGAGAGACGTGATCCCCTCCTTCATCTGTACATGCGTTGGGCGAGATGTGCAGAGTTGCACAATTTTAGCTGCTGGGACACCGAATTCCTCTAGTGATTCTGCTATCTCGTCCGTAGTTATATCCACTGGAAGGTTTCTTATTACGTAATATTCAGTTGGAAGTCGATACGTAAAAAATTCAATTTTGTTGTTCGATAGTGCGTTTTTGGAGCTGAAAAAATGTTCGTCGTTTGGCATTTTACAATTACTTTTTGGCCTGAAAGTTGTGCGAGAGGTTGAAACTCGCAAGCGTTTCTAATTATTCTGAACTTTTTTGACCACTCTTTACTATTTGCTAATAGTAAGGGAGGAATTCTTTGTTTGCGTGTGGTATTATTTGTGTCCTTGTTTTCTGTTTCCTCTATTCGTTCCTCCCGTGGTGCGATTGGGCTGAATCTATTAGTAAGAAAGTTGCGGCCTAAGGAAGGGGGAGGGGATAGGGGAGTCAGACGTCTCCTCTTACCCTTTTCGCGGACTGGTCGCCAGTTGCCTCCATCGTCGTTCGACTTTGTTGTGACCTCCCCTGCCAGTCAGTTAGGGCTTTCGGCTTCGCTGGTGTGGGGTTCGCCGCTATCAGCTATCTCCTTTTCTTCCACAGCGATCGCTTTGTTGGGGTTCTTCATCGAGGCCTGCGTTTCTTCTTCCGACTGGCTAATTGCTGTCTTTGGGTAGTTAGAATCCCGGCTTTTGTCGTTTTTCGAGGATGAGGGTGAATCCGACTGACAGTCGAATGGCTCCTGCATTACCATTGGGGTGATGTCATTCGTTTTGGAAGCCGTTTGACTGCACTCTCGTTCTGAGCTTAATGAACGTGATCTTAGCTCCCTCGTTGTATTTTTTCACGGTGCTTGGGCCTCAAAGGGGCCCCGGATGGTGGTTTCATTACGAGGAAAAGGGCCCAATACCCAGATGGGCCTGGGTATTGGGCGAAATAATGCTTTCGCAGTGCGGAAAAACTAGAGCGCGCTCAAAAATACGTCTGCTCTCTACGGTTGTCTCGGCGACTCTCTGTCTAATAGAGGACATGCGGGACACACAAAAATACGATAGTCAATTCAATCTACATTCACATGTACATATGTTCCCTGCAAGCCACCTTTCGGTGTGTGGCAGGGAGTGCATGCACCATGATTCTACTTCCTAATTGAATACTTTTGAGTATCGTTCGCGGAAAAGATGAATTTTTAAAACTCCTTGTTCGATCATCCATTTCTCTGATTTTTCTCTCAGAATCAGAGCGGCCCATGCAAATGGGAGAACGCGTTAAATCTGCTACATCTTCTACGATAGTACCTTCTCTGAACTTATTTGATGACATAAAGAGTAAATGTATCAGCTGCTACTTAGAAACACATTTAATTGTAAGAGTTATTTACTGGTGAATCAAAATACAAAGGAATCATTAGGTTTTATCAATATTGCTACAACGGAAGCATATGATTAGTTATTGGTGATTTCTCCGTACAATTCAATGTTATGTAAACCTATTTCCACCAATAGACTATTAAATCGAGAGTTTCATGCATTATACTGAACATCGAGAGAAGTCTACCAGCGACAGAATGCCGTATATAACATCGGAATTAATAATAATAACAATTTATTTATCACAAACAGTTACGAAACAACCCAATTTCATGTGATACAATAAAAAAGAGAGTGCTTGTGTGTGTTTGTATATATCCCCATGCTAAGAAGGCTTCAACAATATCTCCGGCCAAATAGTGAGGGTGGCATTCACTCACTAACCGGCAGCGGTACAGCCTGGTGAATCACTATCTTTTACTCTCCAGGTACAAATACAATTTATCATGTTAAGCTTGTGTAAAGGAAATTTAGCCGGACGTAAAAGCACCGCCCATTCGGATGTCCGGGAGGTGGTGGCATTACAGAGGTTCATCATGAAATGAAATAACACGCTACACTTTGCAACCTACAACTGCCGTAGCTTGAAGAGTGAAGATCGACTTCTGGAACTACTCAAAGAAGCAGCGAAGATAAAATAGGATGTCATCGGACTCAGTGAAGTAAGAAGAAAATCAGAAGAACTGGTTACGCTCAAGGGAGAGCATATTTTCTATTATAATGGAACAATGGATGGAGGGCTTGGTGGAGTTGGCTTCTTCATTAACAAGAAATGGAAAATAATGTGGAATAAATAGAAAGTGTATTTTACAGAATATGTAAGCTCATCCTCAGGATAAATAAGCGTTACTCTGCTCAGATCATCCAGGTTTATGCACCAACAGTAGCAAGCAGCAATACTCTTGACACTGAATATGATAAGGAAGATCACTATTATAAAATCATCATGGGCGATTTTAACGCTCGTGTAGGCATGCAGTAAGCAGATGATACTGTCATAGGAAAACATGGACTAGGCCAGAGAAATGAACGAGGTCCCCGTCTGGTAGAGTTTGCAGACTGCACCAATATGTACGTAATAAACACACATACAAAGAAGAATGCTACAAGGATGTGGACATGAAGAGGTCCGAATAGAGTAAAAAACAAAATAGACTACAAATTTTAAACAACTTCAACACGGGAAGTGACCGCATGATTGTTACATGCATACTGAAGATTAACGTCGAAATGGAGCGCAAGAAGTTAGTGTTAGGCAGGAAAAAGAAGGTAAGTATTGCAGAATTAGAAGAAAATCAGAAAGAGTTCCAGCTGGAACTAAGAAATATGTCACAAGTACCAATTTAACTACAAGAGATACCACCTGATATTTGTTCAGAATACACTTACCTGGGACAGCTGGTTACGACAGGAGAGAAAAAAAAAGGATTAATGAAGTGAATAGAAGAATGAAACAAGGCTGAGTGGGGATGTTCTGAGTTTTGTGTTTATTCTTGGTTTTCCTCATCAACATTTTCTGTCTTCTTGTATAAGTTGGTGAAGAATTCTGCCCTCAGTAATGCTTGCCTATTGCAAGTAGTTGTGCCAGCTTCTTTCTGTACGGATCTGTTTCTTTCCAATTGCTAGGCGTTGTCTGGCATTCTTCATGCTAGTTGTTTTTTCTATAGAATCTTGCACCACTCTTTCGTTGAAATTTTATATCTTTCTTAATTGCCCTTCTGATACACTTGCAAAGCTCGTCATCCCTTGGTGTGCCTGAATTCTTCAATTCCTTTTGGTGTTTCATTATTTGCCGAGTTCTCTCAGTAATCTTTCTATCCTTTCGTCTTTTTGATGTCCTTGCTGTTTCTTCTGTTGCTGCCCTCATGACTTCGATAACTTAAGCTTCCAGTTCATCTAATTTCAACGTTAGAAACCTATCTCATAATTCCAGTTGGAACTCCTGATTTTCTTCTAATTTTCTAATACTTACTTCATCTTTCCGGTAAGCTATCTTTGGAGGTTAATCTTCATTTGCATCATACTATTCTGTGGTCACTTCCGGTGCTGAAGATGTTCAACGCTTCACAGTTATTGTCTGTGTTAAGTTTGTTTACCAATATGTCTATTTCATTTTTCACTCGTCTAGGAGACTAGGACCTCTCCACGTCCTCTTCCTTGTAGAATTCTTCTCGGTGTACGTAATTGTCATAAACATATTGGTACACCTAGCAAAATCTACCAGGCGGTGACCTCATTGTGTTAAATGCAGCAATAACTCAGCGACTTCAGACTACGCAAAGAAGTATGGAACGATGTATGCTTGGAATCACAGGAAGAGACAGGAAACGAAACACCTGGATTAGGAAGATAACAGGAGTGACAGACATCATGGATAAGGTAAGATCACTGAAATGGATGTGGGCAGGCCATGTTGCAAGGAGAAACGACAATCGATGGACATCAGCAGTTCTGAACTGGATACCAAGAGATTTGAAGAGACCAAGAAGAAGACCAGGGGACTGATGGAACAGAGACATCATTCAGTATTTAGGGGTAACATGGCAAAGAGAAGCTCAGAATAGAGAGAATTGGAAAGCGCTTGGGAAGGCCTACATCCGACGTCGGATTGAAAATGGCTGATGATGATGATGATGATGTATATGTAAATAGAATAAATGTCAAAGTGTCAACAAACTAGCGTTCAAAAGGAGATGGAAAACGGAGACAGAAAGGTTATATTCAGTATATGCTTTTAGAGGAGTAATTTAAAGGCATCTAATTAAAAGACGTTCCTCTCGCCCTTTTGCCCATTTGCCTATGTATTTATTTCCAACGATTGGATATTTGCCACATTTCCTTCGGGCCATTCCTCCCAATCACACTGCTTCACTCGATGTACCAAATCACGGACTCCTTCACTCATTTCATTTCATTAATTACTTCGCTCCACGCAACAGGTTTATTAATTTTTTCATCCGCCAACACATCAAATCAAGTTCTCCGGAAAGGCAACTTTTGGGACATTAAGTCTGCGCTGTAACAATGGAAGAGCAAAAAATCGAATCGTCCGCGGAAAGAAAAAATGAATAACGAATCGTTTTCTATTTCTGGCCCACGGACTCGTCTTAAACTCATCAGAGGCCGTTCTCATTTTCTCTGCGGCGAAATTCACTCTCAGTCCATTTCTCGAATATTCTCTTCATCACTTCAGAGCGATAGAATGTGCAGTCACACTGCTGAGTGGCAGCTCTGTTATCCGTCACAGTCCTACAATTGTTATCCTCACATGAAACTCATGGAAGAGTCATTCAAATATGGGCTTCAGATGGTAGACCAGTGAGCCTAAGGCACACACAGCAAAATCAGTCTCAATTAGGCATGCATTCGTCGTGTATGTAATCCGAAATACAAATCACATAATCCAAAAATGATTCAATACTTAACAGATTGGCAAGGATACCCCTGCTATTTTATCCTAAATAAGGAATAGGTCGATATTTCCAATTTCAGGGGTCCCTCTTTTTCCATCGGTTTCATCCTACAGAACTTAATATTTTCCTCGCTCTACATTTGTGAATAATTTAAAATTAGTAATTAATCGAAGCGAAATGGATCACAAAAGAGGTCAGAATTAACCATCGAAAGATATTTGGCGATAGTCTTAAAGATCGATGATGCGTTATTCCATCGTAGAAAGTGAAAGTGACAAGTGGTGGCCAATATTCTCCAGCCTCAAGCTATCTGGAATTCTGAATCCGGCTCTGTTCGTAGTGCGCTAAACACGATTTCGAAATACAGTGATTGCCGTACACAAAAAGATAATGATACATCTCACTGCCTTGCGTTTGAATTTACCAAAGGTTTTTGCCATTAAGTAATTGCGGATAAAATAATGCTGCTGTACAACATCGCTCGGTAGAATTTTAGTTTGATAGTTCTTGTTATGAATCTGACATGACATTTTACTGCTCAAATGTAGTATAGGACCAGTTTTTTCATCTTACTGCCTTCAGTTCTCAGTTGAATGAAAGTTAACAGACTTTAGTCACCGAACCCAAGGTTTAAATTCTGCAATAATGGAGTGTAACCATGCAAAAGTTTAGACACCAACCCCAATGTTTTCTTATTTTAAATTTGCAATATTCAAATATTTGTGAATGGCCCCAAGAAAAGAATTCTTCATATATTCGTTGCAGAATAAGATATCATTAGGGACGTAAAATTAAACAAATGTTTTCAAATAGTTAAGGTTAGTGGAGCTTATGTACCTTACGAGGAAGACGCTCACAATTTAATGCCAGAATACCAGCATTCATAACATGTATCATGAACACCAACCTACGATTGAATTTAAATTAGAATGAAATTTGAGTATTGGAGGATTTATTGTAGAATCTGGACTTTAATCCGGAATTGCGTTTCATTTTAATAGTAATCAACCGTCGTATTCACCCAATTATTCGTTAATTGTCAACTTCCGCTAATCTTCGGGGTGTAACTCACTTATACTAACACTGTCGGTAGCTTTCACTGATTTATCGTTCACTCTTCTCTGCCTCTACTTCCTGAGTATTTCTTACTGTGCTTAATATCTCTCAAGTGTTTTCTTTATTCTCTTGAGTGATCTATGCATTTCTTTACTGTGCGGTCAAATTTTGTCTTTGTAATTTTTGTTTCTATTAATGAATGAAAGTTCAGAGATGTAGGTTTTAAACTCTAGTATAGTAGTTACTATTCTCCTCTTGGGCTTCTACTCTATTATTTATGGGAACTATTCAACAGATTATTCTAAGGGAAAAAGGTCCTGATTGAAGCCAATGCTTCGAAAATCGACCATTTTATTCGGTTTTCTTCAGAGTCTTCCGCTACTCCTGAACAGCCTCTTCTTTTACCCTCCCACGCTTTTCTTTTTTTCCTTCCCATGATTCTCTTCCGCAATTCTACCGCCACCTATCTTCTTGCTCCAGCGGCGCCGTTCACAGTTTTCCATTCTTTTGTTTTCCCCCCACCCAAACAGACCTTTTTAATGATGTTTTCAGCCGTCCCTCTCCCAACTCAGACGCCGGGCATTTTGGGCACTTTTTCCCTCTCTCTCTCCTTTCAAACAAGTCCTCCGCTCTTATCCATGCCATCGATTCGATCTTCTTCTTTTATCGATGCGCCGATCTTCATTTATTTCTCGAACGATTCTTAGCTACGCTCCTTACCCTAGATGGCGCCCTTTTTTCCACTTCGTCTGCTTAATCGTTTGCTTCTTAGAAGTCCCGCCACTGATACAAAAACAAGAGCTATCTGTTAAATGCATTACGCTAATTTTATCTTCTAAATTTTTCAATTTCTCACTATCCGTGGAATCAAAGGCATACTCGGATAGCTTGATTCATGTTTTACGTAAAATTTTTAGGTATAGACTTTTATACTGTAATAGTTCGTAACGTAAATATTGCCTACCTCAAGCAAAAGTATCTCTGTATTCGATATACGTAAAGCCTAATTTTTTTTTAAATTTGCTCTCTAAATACAGCTTTATTATTAAAATAATAATTCCTCTCTAATACCTTTTTATACTCTCTGAGCATGACTCTTATATCGTGATCTTCTGATTTATTTGCTACCATCTCAAAAGAAAAAATTAAAGTTGCACAAATATTACAATTTACACTGACTTATAGTATTATCGTATAATGTAGCTAATTAATCCACTCTACAGTAGACAAAATATTAGCTCTCTCAAATGATCTTTGTGTACCTAACAACTGATTACAAGAATCTTAATGTACATATATACGAGCTGTAATGGTAGTGTTGATTTTCTATCATAATGCATGCCACTCAATTAAGAAATTGATGACATTCCAAATTAGTTATCAAACATGAAAACGCCATAATTTACTCAAATATTTCAGCTTAAATTACGAATGGAGCTGCTCGAACTTTTATTACCTCAAGATAATTTATTATTATGGAGAAGTATGATCTTAAAGATGTCATTTTAGATCTCAAGGGTCACCTATTTATTTTGAGAGCTGTATCTGATATCATGTCCCATTATTTCCCTAATCTAGTTTCATATGCTAGGAACAATTCGGTCTCCACACAATTTACACATAAACGGAAAGAAATCCGTATTCGTTCCGCGAATAATTTTCGCTCTCATTTTCTCATCATCCTAATTTTTTCTTTCCTTATCTTTCGCTCGTCTCTCATTAATAATCCAACTACATTCCATTAATACTGCCTTTAATCCTCCATTTACTCGCTCCAGAGATCTCCTGCATTCCTTCTTATCTCCATCGCTCACTTTTATTTTAATCTGGCCAACCCACGTCCTCGACTTCCCTTTCGCACATCGCTTCGCATCTGTTTTCAACAAATCGATCTTTTCCATCATTCCTTTGCATTTATACAAACAGCTCTCTTTCATCCTGTCACATGGTTAACCTCCTCTTTTGCTCCGTTTGCTATTCGCAAAACAATTCTCTCGTTATCAAAATCAAGAGACTCTTAGAATCTTAATCTCCTTTATCATTGGCATTATCATACTAACCTACGGCGAATTGGGGACGTTACTTTCCTTCTTTCTAAAGAATTGCTTATATTCCTTAAGAGGTTTCCTTCAGTTAAAATTCAAGCTAATCGAATAGTACAAATGCACTCGTACGCCGAGTGGAATCAGTTCGGCCGAAACACTTCGTCAAATTCTAATTTATGAACGTAATTTTACTGGTTTGTTTACCAAGTTTATGCGAATTCTCTTTTCCCTCTGATACATTAATGAAGCCAAATTAAAATACTGAAGAGTTTTCGACCAGAAATTGTAAGATTTGAATTAATTAAACGTAAAAAAAATCACATTCCATACGTATTTGCTCGTCATGCGCCGATTGTTCATCTTAGGAAAAATCCTCTCAGTTCACAGCTTTTTTACGACATTCCCAACTACTAAATTTACTCCAAAGAGAAACTATAAATATCCAGATGCAAGATAATAATAATTGACACTTCCAAATCGAGATGGGCTCAGTTTGAAAACGTTCTCATTGACTCCTTACTTTGAGCTAAAAAGCTTGTTTAGAAAACCTTGCTTTATTTATGTTTTGTTGGACGAAATAAAATAATTAACGTCTTTATTTTCGGCGAAATCGAGACTTCCATTTTACTCATCGTCTATGTAAATAAGTTCTTATTAATAAACAATACTAAAAGGTAACTAAATTAATACGACTAGAAAAATATTATTTGTGGATTAAAAAAAACCTAGTTAAAGTTTAGGAAAAGTATCCTCAGCGGGAAAACACACAATACTTAGTAATTGAAATGTAAAGATTCGATAAGAATATGAACTTTTTTAATATAAAAACAAACATGTGTATTGTTGTTAAATGAATGAAATAAAGATCATCAGTTTGCGACAGCTAAATTGACTGAATTTAGAGAAAAAATAATCTACTGATGTTGAAAAATGGTGCAATCAAAGACCGATGAAAATACTTGTTTAGAATAATAATATCAACAATTGGACCAGGATTCGAACCCAGGACTTCAGTGCTGCCTAGTCATTGATAATCTCCTTTCTGTAAAGGAAATGCATACGTAACTGCCTGATATGAAGCATTTGTACTCAATGGCGCGTAGTAATGCTTTCTACCCTTTGTCGCTATTCGCCTCTTACTCATTTCTCTATGTATCCCTTTTGCATGTCCATCCGACTTCTAGCCCTCTCCTCACATCCATCCTTATCTCGGGCCAGAGTGTGTTGTTCTTGTTTCATTCCATTTCCTAATTAGCCTTTATTCCTTCTTCACCTCCTTCCGAACATATCTCCTCCCATCCGAGCAGCGCCCCTTTGCCCCCGCGGCGGGCCCGGTAATCAGGTAATTTCCAATCTCTTAAATCTCGTTCGTTCATCCGCCGGTAATGAAATTCTGAAGTTCTAATTATCTTTAGGACTGGCTCTCGGAGACGGAAAGAGGACTCGGGAATGGCCGACTCAGAGAAGGCTGAAAAAAGAAGAGGAAAAAGAGATTTGCCGATGAAAACGAGGCAGAGAAGATCCGAGGTCTCAGACCGAAGGAAATTACTTTTACGATCGCCATGGAAAATAATATGAGAGACGTAAACATTTTCACCGCCGGATCTTTACGTATTCTCAGGTACTTGCCAGTACGAAAAGGACCATAGCACAACACACTTACACTCTTTTGTGTCTGTTTCATTCACATACTGTGGCATTTTTCGCTCCATTTGTCTCCGTCGGCGTCTTCGTCACTTTTACGTCAGTGTATTCCATCGGCCATTTTTATTTTAAAGCGTCCATTTTGCATCGAGAATGCAGCTTTAGACACGAAGAAATCGGTAGTATATTTCTTAAGTTTGTTTTCTGATTTAAATTATGGAGAAAAAGGAGTTTCTTTAGCTCGTCAATCACAAAATTCGAGAAATGAGATAAATTCTTCTCAGATTAAGGATTTAACTTAGCGTGTTGCAAATGAATTTCCTACTTAGTATTTTTCGTACGAGTAATACACGAAAATCAGCTGTAAGCCGTCCTAATGTGGGCAATATTGAAAACTAAATATTTGTTGCTTCATTAAAAATGCTTCCCTATATTTTCTTACTTGTATAATTAAAATGGGAGTTCGTAAAATTGTAAACGTTCTTAAAAATACATCTGCTAGTTCTCTTTCCTTGAATAAAATCGAGTTTGTTTCATACTCTTACCTTTCATTATCTTATGTATTAATTTTACTACATTTACTGTACTTTCACCGTGATTTCAATTGATTATAAATACTTATGTATTTCCATGCATGATTTCTCCCACGAGCAGCTTTTCCTCAGCCAAGTGATAATTTAATCAACAACTTTTTTCCAGTTCCAATCATCCTTGAATTCATAATCTAGGTTACAATTCAGTTGATATTTGCAGGATTTATCACAATCTATTTCAAGGCATACTACTGCATAGAGAAATAATAAATTAATAATTAATATAGTACTGCATATACTATACTATACTATACTATGCTATACTATGCTATGCTATGCTATGCTATGCTATGCTATGCTATGCTATGCTATGCTATGCTATGCTATGCTATGCTATGCTATGCTATGCTATATTATAGTATACTATACTAAAGTATGTACTACACGATGTAGTAAGAAATAAATAAATTCTTGTCTATAGATGACCAATAACTAATTTGTTTCACGTTAAATTACCTCCAAAAATAGCAATTATTTTTATCTAGTCCGATTAAAATAATTACTATTTATAAGTGTGATTCTACCAAGTGAGGCCTGAATTGATTGAGTTTCTAGTTGCTAAGTTACTCGCATATACTGGGATTATTAGTTTATTGGGCATTGAAGATAAATGAGTTGTATACACATAACTGAAAAGTTAATTGTTATATTTTGAGCTCAATTGAACGATATCCGTATACAATATTGATATTATCAAACATTAAGTACGCTTAACTGAGGCAAAAATTAAATGAGATATTTTTATCGGAGATAAATCTTACTCGTAACGAATGAGTGATTTTCAATGAATAAAAACGTAGATAGCAATGAGAAAAAGTTCTATTTATATACGTCAATTGACGCCAATTCCTAAAAAAGAAATATTTAGAGTATGCGGGAAATATAATGATATCTAGTGTGACTTTAAATTAATGCCGGGAATTAGTTCAAGTGTTTATCGAAGACATTCAACTAAAAATTCATTTTCACTGCCATTAAATATATCTCGATTCTCTTCATAGCTAGAAGAAATTCAAATCGTCCGCTGAGATGGAATTCAATCGTAATGCTTTGGAGAGGTCGAGTTTCATTCCTAAGGACTTGGAAGAATTCAAACGCAAGCATAAATAGATGCCATGAATCGTTTCATCTTGAGAGCTAAATTTCAAAACTGATGACATACATACACAGATTTGATTACACTAACAACATATCTTCTTTGAAAAAATCAAAACTTTTCAGATATGGTCACTAATTGAATGAAGAAAATCGTTAACAGTAATAGGTTTGCAATTTTCTGAATCGTGTGGGATTCGATTCAAAAATCCTCTCATCCACCACTCGTGAGCAGAATTATAATCTCCTTAACTTAATCCTAATGGTTTTTATTTTGACGAAGCATCCGAAGGTAGCTTTTGGGTGAACGAACTAAGAATTCTAATCCTCCGACCTGTTAATCGAAAAATTGCAATTTTAGTTCTTGGATGCAAAATTTTTCTCAGGATATCAGCCGGGTCACTGCTTCGAAGTTCATCGACGCCTTCCTCTAGCGCCATCTTCAGTCTTGGATTAGTTCTTGGATTTCCGATTTTACGAGATTCCAAGATCAACAAACTTTTGAATACTGAATAGGCAAATTTGAAAGTGAATTAATTTAACTATTTGTAATATTTACCGTAGCACGATAAACCGTTCTGAAAATGACATAATAACAACAATATTGTTTGTTAATGCTAATATCTGGCTACTTTTATACAAAAGCGTATCATATTTTCCGGAAAACAAGAAAAAATATTCGCAACCTCTTCTTTACGATACTCCGTAATTCTTAGACTCTTCACATTTCTTATATGTACTTATTTCTTATTTCAAATAATTCCCACAACTATTTATTTAGCTCACTATTCCAATTCCAAAATTAATAATTTCTATTTTTATAGATTGATTGTTTCATTTCAGAAGATTTTATATCCATTTTAAAAGACGTATTTAAATTGTAAATGTTGTATGAGGGAGAATTCTCGTAACATGAAATGTAATCAAATACAAAGGACCTACAAAGCAGTGTAAGGAATAAAGGGTAGTGAGATACAGGCTGCAGATTACATAATAATCTGACACGGGCTGGTAATTCCTTCCTTCCTCTGACTTGATGAAGATAATAAGTTTATATTGTAAATGAAAACTTATGATTTAAAATATTTATGGCTAAAGAAATCGCTAAACTCGCCTGAGTAACAAATATATTTATTTTAATCAGATTTTAATGTACTTATTAACGTTTAGTTCATGCAATGTTGAATATCTAATGCAACTTAGTTGTTCTATTATTTGGAATTCACCTTTAAAATGGTGGCACCACCGTATGTGAATTTATTAGATAAGTAAATAATATTCATTTGGTATAACTAAAAGACTGAGATATAAAAACTCTGTATTTTTCACTTTTCATCAAAGCATTTAAATATTTCTTGTATATCTTTCTTAAAATGCGAATAGTTCTTTCCCTTCGATAACTTAAAACTAAGCTTAAAAACCTCACAGCGGGATAATTTAAAGGAATATGGGTATTAATATAGATGTTAATGATAATTCTAGCGTGTTTATCAACCCCTTAAGGACGGCGTCGACGTTGATATTGTTTTTTTTTTAAATTCGATCTCTAAGGAGAAAGATGAATACTCTTCAGGATTAGTAAATCAGAATATCAATAATTCATGTCTTAGGAGTAAATTGGTAATATTTTGGATATCAATTTGGAGTATGTAAAAGCCCTTAACTAATATGTAATTTAAAAAAGCAAACAACTCAAAAGTATATGTCAGGTAAAATGTAGTTTGCTGCAAATGGATGGAAGTAAAAAGAACTGATAATCACATTAAATTCTAATACCGTATTAGCGTAATAGGCTTTAGTTACCCATGCCTGGCCTCTATCATTTAACGGAGATAATTTGCTATAATTAAAAGACTGAGAGTCATTAGTTAGGACACTATCGGCAGCAAAGGAAGGAGATTAGTTCTTTACTCCCTTCTTCTACTTTCCCTTCTTGCAACCCTCATAAAACTCACCCCTCGCAAATCCCTTTCCCATACACCTCCGCGTCGGCTTCCTCACAGAGAAATTAGAAAAAGGGGAATAAATTGGATGCGCGCATGAGTTTTTATCGTAAACAAAAGGATTGATTTAATTCCATTTTATGGGTCGGCAGCAGCGGAATCCATTTTGCGGCCGAGACAAACCCTCGGTGGGAAAAAAGGCTGTTTTGCGAAGAAGGCTAATCGGCAATCTCTTGCGTCGAGACAATCCCCGACTCTTAAAGGCAATTTCTCATTCTGCCTCGAGTACTCGCGATTGCGGCGGCGATTCAATTCACTTCTTTTGCCGTCGTTTAGGAAGGCACGTCGTCTCCGCCGCGTTTATTTCCCAGAATTCCTTTTAATTTTCCTTCCTTCGCTTGTAAACACCGCGGCGTAATGCGGTCCGCGGACAGAAGCGTCGACGGATCTCAAAGCGGAGATTATTTCAGACCGACGTGTGTTTCCAATACGCTTACATTTCTCAAATTGTTCGTAACGCCAGCGCGATCGGTTTCCAGAATTTCATACCGAATATACGGGTCCGAAGATTAAATTTGCTAGTAGAATTCTTGATTGAAGTTCTAGGATTTTATACATGAATAGCTCAAAATGAATTATTTAAATACTCTCTAAAAATTTTAAACTAAAATTACAGCCTCCTGAGCCAAGTTATCTGTTTTTCCGAAGATCTCTCCTCTAAATCAACTGCACTTTTCTTCTGTCCCACACCTTGCCTTTCCCCAGCCGACCATTCTTTTTTCCGTATTTCTAACTTCTTTAACAGTAAAGTTCATTGGTATGCCACCACAGACCTATTTGTTAACTTATTCAATGACGACTTTTTCCATTACAGAAATAATTACTATATTACTATATACTATACTTAATTTCGTAATGTTAATGTTGATGGCTGTAAAAGAAGGGCATCAAAGTATCGGAACCTCTGGAAATGTGAGTGTAGTGTGGATCGGAGAAAGGAATCTAGATCAGTAGAAAAATAAGTTCTGAGAATGGCTAAAGAAGTGGGGGTTATGTTGTTGTCAGTCCTCTAAGCTGCACCCAGCTGGTCCTGGGCGACCGCGTATTCCTTTTTTCAAGTTCGGAACTCTTAATTTGTCGAACGTCCACTATTTATGGAAAATGTTGAGGGTCTTCAGCTTTATTTTTCGCCTGTAAATTTATAATTTTGTAGAATATGAATTGAATCTTGGGATTAAATGTTTCAATTCGACATAAAATAGAAGAAATTCAGACATCAACTTAAAGCTCTCCTTTGGCAATAGTGGCGAAGCTCCTTAAACTAAGCGTCCGCAGTAATTTTCTTACCAAATTATGGAAAAATGGAGCCAATTATGGTTACGATTGCATAAAGAAAACGGAGGTTGAATAAGTGTATATGGGGCAAATATTGAGTGGTAATGGATTTCTAAGTATAGTAATTGAGGGTAAAATGCAAAAGAAAAACACGGAGAGGAAGATGTAATTTATTTAATGCGCGAGATTACTTATCAGAATGTAAAGGATTTGAGAGGTGGATCTTAGAATAACATGAGCCTACCGAGAGATAGACGATTCACATAATGGAATTGGGAAAATAAATGCTAGTTTAGTGAGGTTGCATTAATATCTAATTTCATTAAATCCTAATATTTTTGAATGCGTTGATTAATCTTTACTAGCTATTTGCATATCATTACAATATGCATCAGATTCTTGCACCCTCTTTGCGTACATCGGTAAAGATATTTTGTTATTCTCAGAGCAATCTTCAGCTACACCAGTGGCTGGAATCCGTCTTCTTCCGTCTGCTTTTATTCATCGAATTGAAGAATTTTTATGGAGAGAAAAGTGAAATCATAACGCATTCCCCAAAGTACTTCATTCATACGAAGGCACCAATTCATTTGATATCCCAAAACAGATTTTTGGTTCGGAATAAAAAATTCCTCCGCCTTCGAAAAGCCTTTAATTTCCCTTTCCTCCATTAAATTCCGAGTACTTGCGCTATCGGCCGCATTTCGGCCGTAAAAACGACTATAAAACGTAAATAAAATCAAAGGCGTTTCCGAATGTCACAGAAACGAGCCGTTGTAATTGAATACAGGGAGTTTTATTCGCGGAAATTTCTTCTCTTATCTCCCTCGCTCCATTCCTTGATCTCCAGATAACTCTCGATCCATTCTTCGACAAATAAAAAGCTGCGTCGACATCCTCCGCAACATCTCCTCAAATGTCCTCTGCCTCTCCTTTAACATTCCTCCACACTTCCCTCCGTCCTCTCTTAACGCACTTTCCTTAAATCTAAGATTGACTGACACTCATCAGGAAACTCTGAGATTCATCGGCAAAATAACATTCCTGCAATGCTAGTCTCCCCTGAGTATATTAGAGGGGTTATTTAAACACCTAGAGATAGTAAAAGCTATAGTTAATCATTGACAAATGCAATTCATAATTTAAACAGAAAGGATACTGATATCGGGCTGATATTTCGTCAGATGGCTTCTTTATTTGCATGGTAATACAGTTAGCACAGAGACTATGGTTGCAAGGGGTGCTTTGCACCCGTGCGGCGGCATCTACGTAAAGGGCAGCAATAGAAGCGTAGGTAAGCAGTATTATTATCATTAGAACAAGATTATTGGTTGCTTTTTATATAATACACAGAGACTAATTTATGAAAGATTATGATGTAAAATTAAAGATTGGCCAACATTTAGAGGAAAGAATTATGGATA
The DNA here is from genome assembly GCA_000376725.2 of Ladona fulva. NCBI lineage: Eukaryota > Metazoa > Arthropoda > Insecta > Odonata > Libellulidae > Ladona > Ladona fulva. The sequence continues at coordinate 416,352 of KZ308657.1, forward strand.
ACTCAAGACGAGAAAGGAATATTTGTACAGCGAATTAAACCGAAGAATTGGAATCAATAAAAGATTTTCCGGTACCAGGAGTAAATCATCCTTAGGTTTTGGAATGTATATTTTCGAAAGATTTGATCAGTGTCTTTCCTTATTTGCAAATAGCTTTCCGAGTGTAATTAAGACACACGGTAAGTTTTGCCGCTGGGAACAATAATTCTCAAATTCAAATTGTTCAAGAAACTTTTGCGTTCATCGATGAGCCGAGACATTTGACTCTCATCGGTATAAAGATTGAAATTCGTGATGGACTTTTTTGACCACTGTCCAAGAATTCGCAGTTGATATCTTCAATGTACATTTTTAAGTTAAATATTATTCCGTATTTCTTTTCTGCCTCCATTCCCTTATTGAGTGATTACTTATGCAGCAATATAATTTTTATTATAAACGTTCATATTTAGTTACAAAAGATATATTTCATTAAAGTCATATCATTTCCAGTTATTCACATTGCGGTGATAATGATACTCGAAAGATATCTGAACAATTGATCCATGGTAACAATTTACTATGTCAGTACACGGAATATGCATTGTTAATTGTTACTCTTGTTTTGTGACCAATGTAAGCTGGGGAACGAAGTCATAAAACACGGATTTTTTTAAAAGTCTTACAAAATAATTTTTGTAAATGATTTTTAGCTGCAAATCAATAAATGCATGGTTTTGGTATTTAATTCTTAGTGACGGCAAAGTATGTTTGCACCCGGGCGGCAGACAGGCAGGACGCGGCTCTGCAAATTAGTATTACCTTCATGCACATTTTAACGAATTATTGCGCTGTTATGTATAATGTTCATCAAATCGATATTTTACACACGAGGATACCTGATAGCCAAAAGGATAGCATGTTCGCCTTTGGTGGAAGAGGCCCTGGGTTTTAGATTTGGAATCAGTTTGATGGGTGGAGCTTTTTGGAGAATGATTCACATGATTCATTTTCATGTAAATAAAATAACTAGTTAACTCTCCCGTCCAGATAAGTTAACATATTTAAAAATGAATTGTATACATCTAATACTCTAACAATAAGCCAGACAACATGAATTGTAACTCTTTAGGTATTTAATTAATCATCTCTTATATACATCATTAATACGATGTGATTCGTGAGAGTTTTTGATGGGTACTGAATGGATTTCCTATAAATTGCTAATGCATGAGATACATGAAGGTATACATTTTAATTATGAAGTCAACACTCTGAAAGCTGAAATAAATATGAAATGACTTGGTAGTTTCCACAAGAAAAGTTTTATTGTGGTAATTACCAAGTAATTTCATATTTATTTAATTACGGCGTTCCACCAAGTTAAGTAAGATCATATTTATTACATTCTGATAACTCTTTTTAAAATTTTCAATTTTAATATTACATTATTTATCATTTGATATAAATAAGACTATTTTGAGAAGCGGTCGAATATATTGCAAACTAAGCAACTTTAAGAATGAAATTCATTTATCATGAATTACTTAAAAGAAGCTCTTTAACACAAATTCATCTAAAGCCTAATGAGGGATATTTTGTTAAATTAAAAATGCTTAATGGGAAAATTTGGAGTGTTGTAGTTGAAGGAGTCAAGTTCTACGCTTGTCAAAGACCATCGTGAGTGGTACAGCAGAAAAGAGTAATTCCTCTTGGGTTGAATTATGCCTTTGTTCCACGTAAAGATGGGAACCGGCCATGGAAAAGACGCTCGAATTGAGCTATAATTAATCTTAGTTTCTTAATCAGGATCATATAATGGGAATTATTTCCATTTTGTACAAATAATGTTAGAGAAGAATATTTCGCAAAGAAATCATCAGCGAAAAGTATCGCACGTAGAAACTGGAAGCCGCGCAAAAAAGCGAATTCCCACGGAAAGAATGTGGTTAGGAATCCGCTGTTGCCTCCTTATCATTCCATTTCGGAAGTCGTAAAAATCCGAAACTTTTTTAAGGTCCGTATATCATCCGCCCGATGCGTTCTCTGACGCCTTCTAAATATCCGACTCGCCCTTACTTGGGCTCGACAGCCCCAAAGGCGGCTGAATCTCAAATGCACCGCACGATCCTCAGCTTGGACGGCGATTCGTTATATTACGTCTTTATTTTCGATGTCACCTTGGCCATATCGGAGTCGCCATCGAAAGAACATCGGCCTCACTTTTGTCACTGCGGAGATGCATCACCGCGAAAATAACAATTCTCCGGAGAAAAACTAAACTTAACGCCACACACCCCTCTTCAATTCATCCCAAGGCAACCTCAAAAATAAATCGGCCTTCTTTGCGTTATACACCTTGAACCAATCCAAGTGAATCGCAGATCCTTTCAAATTAAATATTTGCAAAAATGTTTCCAAATCTTTATAAATTTAACTTGTTTAACTACTCAGAGCAACATAACGTTAGCACAAATTAAGCTTTTGCCGAAGTTTAACATATAAACTTATACTTTTGCAAATAATCAGTAAATTCGTTAACACAACACGGTCCCCGGTTCTAAGATATTGAGCACTTCTTATTTCCGATGGGTGCAGCACCACAATATGTTATTCCTTAGAATATTTCTGATAACTAATTCTGTGTCCTTTCTCATAAAACTCAATTCTTGTCTTCTTTTTTTTCTAAATCAATCCGAATGTTTCATCTGAATGTTCCCGCAAGCAGAATATCCAGAAGTTAACGTAAAGACTTTCCTATTTTTATTATTCGCAGTGATCGTTATCGAACCAAATCTCCATTAGTTCCAATCCCGCGGTCATCTAAGTCCTCGGTTCCTTTCTTCAACACTGACCTCAGCCCATTCTTTTTTCTTTACTATTATTATACTTTTTATCGATGAATGATTCCCAAGACAACCTTTAACTAAGCAGTTATAATTTCAGTGAGTAATTTCGTAATATAATATTCAAAGTTTACAGAACGTTGATATAAAAATGACGTTTTAATAATTGACTTTGTGCGTAATGTAACGTCTCCATATCTGTAAATCAGAATCACACTAAGTAGTAAAACTTCCAGGAGACACTTTTTTAAAGTCTCACTTAACTTTAAACTGACATGTGGATATGCAAGAATATTGCTAAGACTACAAAATTTATATCATTTACTGCTGCCATGATAGCTATATAGTGCAGCATTACTTATTTAACCACTCCAACTACTCCATATAAAAGTTTTATCATCTCCCGTTTCATACATCGGCGTATAGAGTGGCGGTAAATGTCTGCAGCTTATCAAGCGCATTCAATTCCCTGCATTATCGTCATTATCAGTGCCGACGATTCCCCGTCTTATTCTCATTTCATTTATTTATCTATCACATATACAGAACACTCCAAGCGCCCGCTTCTTGCGGAGGAATACGAAAAATGAAAATAAAAAGGTGGATCAAGAAGCAGTTGTCGGGTTGAGGTTTGTGTTAGTGAATAAGGAAAGCGGGAAAAGCAGGGGCGAGTAGCGATCGAGTGTGGAATGAGAATATTTATACAGAGGACACTAAAATGGATTTGGAGGAGAAAATGAACGTAAATGGGCTTTCCGATTAGGAGGGGAGGACATCGAGAAATGATTGAAAGAAGAGAGGACTTTTGAGGATAACACAGCAAAGGAGCGGCAATTTCCACAGAATATATTCCGTGGGAATTACGAAGTGTTTGTTCCTACTTCCTTAATATGGCACTAGGGATTGCAATCCTGGTATCCCGGGATCCCGTCCAAAATGGCAATCCCGAGAACCCGGGATTGAGTACAAATCCCGGGATTTCGGGATTGATATTTTTGCCTTACGCTAACAGATGGCGGTAATGATGAAGTTGGAATGCGGATAAAAGAAAGTACAGAAACAGTCTGAATTCATTGAGTAATACGTTTTATCCGATTGTATAGTACGTAATCAATTAAAAGAAATAACAACAATGGTTAATTGGGTAATTTCATTTAATAACTTGACTTAATGCGGTTTTTTAAATAATTAATACCCATCCACAAATATATTGCATTCTGCAACATGGGCCACATCAAGTAAAGAGAAGAAGGATAGAGAGAACAGACTTAGAATCCTGCATGGATGGAAAGCCACCAAGGCTTCTCCACATCAAAGATATGGGGCCAACCAGAAGAAGCAGAACTTTCTGTGACAGTGCAAAATTATAGTCGATTTAGTCAAATTTCTAGTTTTAAAATTATAGTTTATTTCTTACAGCCAGCCCATATTATAATGACAACAAATGACAAGGAAGGCAGTAGAAATTATGTAGAATGGATAACTGGCACTCAAAATATTAACTCAGTTTTGCAGCATTTCTTACTAGAAGTCTGGGGTCAATCAGCAAAATGTAAACTATGTAGGAAAATATTAAAAACTGTACGTGGTTCAAGAAAAGGACTCCATGTACACCTGAACTCAGGTTATTATAAGTAATATTATTTTATAAGATGTATCTAGCAAATAGTAGAATGTGGAACGTAGCAAAACGAAGTGAACTCAGAGAAAATAACAGTGAAAATTACAAGCACCCTAAGACTAAAATCAAGAAAATGAAGCTGTGCTCAAGCCTCTACATTAGTCTACATTAGTACCCTGCAAGCCGCCTTTCGGCGTGTGGCAGGGGGTGCAAGCACCATAAGCCTCGAGAGAAGATAACAGATTTTTTCTTCCCTATGACCGACAATTCCTTAGCTACTGTATTTGCTAGAATGACTGATCGAGATGGTTTCCCATTCAGCGTTTTCTGTACATCACCCGATTTACGTGAAGCGCTGAAATGCAAGTGTTTTGATGATATCCCCACATCTCTTAATACTATAAGGGACTTAAGATTTGGCTACAATGCGCGTATCTCAAACTTAGTGATTGCCAGTGTTAAGAAAGAGCGAAAATTTTAAAAATATATTGTTTAACTTTTGACGAGTGGACATCGCTATGCAACAGGAGATATATTAATATTAATATTCATTCTTCTGAGAAAGACAAAAAATTCTGGAACTTGGGACTTATTAGAGTAAATAGGAAAAATCACGCAGAAGTGTGCATTGATCTATTGAAAAAGAAATTGCAAGAGTATGAAAATTCTTCAGAAAAAGACATTTTTTTCAATTACCACCCTGCCCGGAAAGTGGGAGACCTGGGTTCGTGTCCCAGTCGTGTCACTATTTTTCACACTTGTTATTCCTTTGGGATTTTCGTAGGTTTTACAACCTACTAAGTTACCTTCCTTTCCTTTAACAACTTTTAATTATTGATTCAATACAATTCAAATGATCTAGAATTATCAATAGAACGCGAGCTGAAGGATTTCCATAAGAGTGGACACGGAGGAGAAAATCTGCAGCTTCTTTACGAGCAGTTGCAAACTATTCTTCCCACAAGCGTAGGATAAGAAAAGGTTTTTTCATCAGCCGGGATGCTGTGCAATAAGTATAGAACGAGAATTAGAGACGCAACGTTAGACACACCCTGCTTTTTAAGGACATTTTTTAAATTGTGAATGTTTACTTTCAGAGGAAACTTAATTTGGGGGTAGTTTATTTTCGCAAATGAAGATAATTGTGCCCAGTTTAAGATGCTACAATAACTGTTTTTAAATTTTCCTTGAGGTTTTCCAAATATGATGTTTTATTTCGGTTTTACATTTTGAAAAACATATTTTCATTAACATTACTTAGTTATTCTGTATATATGATTTAGATCCACAACTACATATGATGCTCGATATAAAATTATTGTTCATAAATAATGCGGTTTTTCAATTCACCATAATATATTATTTCTCATCAATCCCTGGATCCCGGGATTGAGATAATCACCATCCTGTAATCCCGGGATTGAAAAATCCCTCCAGGAATGCAATCCCTATATGTCACCGTTCCACACCGTAGAGCTAGAATTTATTAGATTCACGGCAAAGTTTCTTCCAGTGGATTAATTTTAATGAAATGGATTGATTCCAATTACAACTTATAATATTTCTTAAAATACATGCATTACAGTGGTATGAGTTAAGTGAGAGGTGATTGTGTCTTCAGCTAACAGTTTTGAGCTTCATGAGTCAACAATACTTTTGTTTAAGTCAGGATATTTGTGTCTACGAAAACATTTCTGGAAGCATGAGTTGTTAATTTGCTTCCAAATTCAGCGGATTGCACAAATATAACCTGTGTATTTCATCTGTTGGACGGTGAATCACATGATATGTTGTATTTCAGAGGGGTTATTGTGATTTTGACGCACTCGTGTGTATGCCGAACGCGGATCTTTAAAATGTTTTTTTTTTTAATGGTGAATCTTTACGGATGTACGAGGATCGGTCATAAAGTAATGCCATACATTTTTGTTCTCAAAAACTGTATATTCTTAGGAAACAAATTTAACACACATGAAAAAATTGTTTTATCTACTCAATCTACTTTTTCTCAATCTCAAGTTCTATTGCCTTCCTCCAGCGATTCACTAGGGCATGTATGCTCTGTCGGTGCCAGTCCTCGCTCTGGTTATGGACCCAGGTTTTCACTTTCAACTGCCTTCTGATCCACTCACCCTCCATACGCAGCAACCAGCTGTACTTCTATCGACTGTAGATGTTCCATAGACTTTGCACAAACGTTTGTGAATATTCCCTGCCATTTCTTTCTCTTTGCACAGAAATTCAATCACAGCACGTTGCGTGCAACGTTTATCACGGTCAGACTCCACTTTGAAACCTTCCTACAGTTATGCCATCAGCAGGAGAAAACTGAAACTACGAGACTCACATATACGTACACTCGTACATGGAGGAAACGTCAAAGAATTCAAACCTACAATTTCGAATTACTAAAATTAGTTTTGGCTGGAAAAGAAATGTGAAGCATTACTTTTTAGCAACGCTCGTATTTACGGTAGATTTATAAAAGAAAGCTGGAAGATTAGCTACTAAATTCATAGGACGTGTTTGCACTTACGGCATTACCCGCAGCTCGAGGCGAAAGGTTTTTAGCCGTTCCCTGCCATACTTACATCTTCTAATGGTTAACGGTTTCCTATTTTCCGGGTCATTTATACAGTAAATAGGTATTATCAGTTTTAATATTAGATAATGAATATTATCTTACTTAATTACTAATTCATGAAAGCGAGCGCAGATGAAATTTTAAAATTTGTCGCCTCAAAACGACGGGTAAACAGGGAAACCTTGCATGATGTCTCGAAGAAATCGCTTTTCCCCTCCTTCGATTAAATAATGCTATCGATACTCACAAAATTCTTCCTTTAAATCTTTATTCACACAGGGTTATACGTATCGTATGCAAGAAGGGAGCTCTTTCTGAATTTCATATTTTTGTTAATTATTTTCGAATTTCATAAGAATTTAAAAACAACATAAGTTGAGAAAGACACTAACAGAGATAGACCACCCATCCCTGGCGTACGCCCTGAGGCGACTGCCTCACTTGTTAGCCATCTGACGCCGGCCCTGTGTTTGTAAGCCATTCCTCTTTTATCACTTCACCCAAAAATGCCCACTTTGTGTTAACACATTTGCGCAATTATCTCTTACTTTCGAAATATCTTTTCGCTTCAGTTCGACCTGTAATAGCTGTAGAACAAATGAACAGCGGATATCACGCATTCGAAAACAAACGAAACCCTGAAATCTTTCGCCGCTTCTTAATGACCGCGATTCGAGGAGGATCGAAATTTGTTACCCATTAAAAACGACTTTAAGAACAGCATATAAACTTTCCCATTATAAAAAGATGCAAAATAAAAAAGCGAGACTGGGTCGAGTTTATAGCAAGGATCGTGATATATATTTTTGGCTTGCGGGCGCGTGCAGGAATGTCCTCAGCATGGTGTCCACTTGTTTTGATCGAAAAGTGACGTTTGGGTGAAGGAAAGAGGGCATCGGATTGACGGATGGCCGGTCTCACTCACAAAGGATGAAGTTGTCGAGCCAATATTCGAGCGGACGTCGCCCCGATATTCGTCTTCCGATGGCCGTTTTCACGGTCATTTCGGCCAAGGGATCCTCCATTAAAGGGATGTGATTTTATCCGCTTTCCATCCATTTCCTTTTCCATTAAGCGAAATGATCTCTCAGGTGCTTTCGTCTTTTACCTTTCATGTAAATCGCTTTTTCACTCCCGTTGTGAATCAAACTAAAGATAGCTATCGCACGGTAGGAACAGATGCAAGATTTGCTATGTTGCATTTATATTCGATTCCAGTCTCTTGCATTTTAATAAATAAATAGAAATATAATTAAATGGTTTTACGATTAAATCATATAAACCTAAAAGGAAGAGGTTTTACATTTTAAAGAAAGATTGCATACATATATAAAATAAGAACAAAAGTATTTGGTTTATACTCGTAGTACTCAAATTGGAAATAAAAGAACCGAGTGTATGAAAATAAGACTACCTCAAATATCAAGGCATTTCTGATTCAATCATTATTTATTTAAGAGGTGCCTCGTTACAGATACGAATAAATTATATCTTTTAACGACATTAGGAATTTAACATGGAATAAATTTTCCGATTTGATATTAAACCTAATTTACAATTCTTAATTATGTTTGCAGATAGCATTAGTTTCTTAAGAAAAATAATGCATAAATATTCAGCTTTGAGCACTCCTTTCGTCCTAGATGTATTTATAATTTTCCTCGAGCATTACGTTTTATTCTTTACTGTAGGAGCGTCGAATCTGGAAATAGTTTGTCGCATTCTAGCAGCTATATCCCGGACTCCCTCTTCCTTTTTGACCACTCTAACACTTATCAGAACTCCTCTAAGTCTTTCGTTTTCATCCCTCTACTGCTGTGGTACAAAGAAACACCTTTCCTTCAACTTATATATTTATTTATCACTTATTTATAATATTTATTTATTTTTTGTTTATTGTCGACCTTCTTTTTCCACTTTATTCAGCTTATAGAGATAATCTTGCTTAGTTAAAAAATTATCTGTGACTAACAGTAGGTTTCGCAGGATTTTCACGCCCCCTTCTTCTGGGTGTTTTTCTGAGCTCTTGACAGGTTTTTCTATCCGCACAGTTTCTGCCACATTATTTTCTCTTTCATTTACTATCCTACCCTTAACTTTTATTAAAATTAAATGGGATGGATGTAAGAGGGAGTTTCGTAGTCTCATTCTCACCCATAATGAAGGCGTCTAAATTCTTCTCTATCTGCACGAGAGGAACTAAAGGACCCCATCCTGCCCGGGGCCACTAGTTTGACACCCCTGTGCTACACAAATACATTTATGCAGTGCTAGATAAATATATGCAGATGCGTTTGCCTATTCGATCATCTTTCTCCTTTGATCACTAATTGTATTCTATCCCCATTCTTCTTTCTGCGTTCCAATGACTGCTATCTCTTATATGCTTATCACTGCACAATTCTGGACGAAAACTATTTGCTTGAGAAAATATATATGAACGAGATTTTTAAATCCACGAAATTTTTAGACCAGAAGTATACGAAAAGAGATACGGGACTCTATCCCTTGCAACCTATGGTTAAAAAATAATAAGTTATTGCATCTCAAAGAAGTCAGATACTAAAATAGTTGCATGGACTCGTTCTGTTATTGTGTCCTGAAAGGTAAATCAACCTTCTTTTACATTGATTTCCACATTCTGAAAGGCCGTTTGCAGGATATCAATATAGACCTAATATATCGTGTTCAAAGCAATATTTGGAATTCTTCAATACAATGAAATACTCAGTCCTCGAACAGTCCTCTAAATTTAGTCGGTTCCGTTAAAGATAACGGATACTTAAGTTGATATTAAACGTACAATTTTATTTATTTTTTCCCCGTTGTTTTATGCTATATACCAAATAATGCTGTGAGTATTATGAATAAGGATTTCTCTTGAGTACTCCTATGGATATTTACAAGTATATCCAAACGTTTACCCTGTATATTCCAAAGGAAATCATCTTGCAGACAACCTGTTGTGAGAACATTTGTACAGAGGCGCGCCGTCCTATGGGTGCATCGCATCCGGGCGGCGGCACCAGAGGGGCGGCGGCACCAGAGGGGTGGCAGCAGAAGCGTAGACAGCCATAAAATAAGTCATACTACAGTGTTTTTTAACATTCTTTCAAAATAATTTTTACCTGCAAATCAGGAATGATATGGTTTTGGTATTTAATTCTTACGGGCGGCAAATTATGTTTGCACTCAGGCAGCAGATAGCCTAAACGAGACTCTGCAATTGTAACAAGCTTAGCCTATAGTAAAAGGTATTAAAATAAATTCCCGGAAGTAGAATTACACGCGTAATCCAGTTATTGTCAAATGCCATTCGGTGGAATTGTGTACATTCTTTGTGAGTCAGTACGTCAAGTGGATTCATTGTAAATAACCGTTCGTTGTTTTAATCATTTTTTTTTAGTTTTATTTACTTGTGTTTGTGATTTTGTGAGACGAAGTTAAAGGTTTTGTTCCGCATCAGTCCTCTGTATTGGTATTACTGACCACTGCTCTATCCAACACATAAACACAGAGCCCAGTATCTCACTCTATTATACTTCGATATATACAATTCTGGTTTCTTAACCAATTTTATATTGATTTATTTTCAGTTTTTGCTTTGGCTAAAACCACTTTAATCAGATAAATCCTTATTGTATCATTTAACGAAAACTGTACTCATATTTACGCAACATCGTATGCATATCGTTTGAATTATTTCAGTTTAATCTTCGTGACTATCTGCTATTAACTTTCCTGCACTTTCGGTTGGCTTATTACGCCTACAGTTCGTGGTTTCCTTCGGGAAGTTTCCTTTTTTCTGCGCTAAAATATCAGTTTTCCCATGAAAATTCATTTTAATCTCCTGTTTAAATTTTTACTTGGCCATTGTTTATAAATAGCCTTCCTTTGCACTTCCAATGCTATTTTGGATACACTACTTCAAGCTCGATCAACATTCTTTGACAGAAATAATGTTTATGGAAACAATTTAATCCCCTATTTTTCAGCAAAGTGGAGGAAGATGATTAATCGGACTGGGGAGGTATCTTCAGGAAGTGAATGCTTTTATATGATATTTGGAAAGATGCTTAAACGTGGGAAAGTCTTTGGCCTTAGGATGAACTTGGTAGGCCAAGTGAAGGGAGTTATACTACTAACATTATGTGCAGAACTTTTTATCGATGTTGTTGCAATAAAGTGGTATTTATTACGGAACATTATCTGCGAATCACAATTCATTCTATTCAGTATACGTCAACTATTTACCGAAACATGATTGCTGTCATTTACGGCCGTAAATTTTTCATAGGTTGTCCTTTACGTCCATTTTAAGAGCGTCATAACAATTTGGATTTTCCACTTCGATGATATTCCTCAGAATACTCCCACCAACGCGGCCATTTTGCTTGGGTGGTCTGTTTTTTGGCGAAAAAACGCAAAATTAATCACAGGGAGTGGTCCTTTGAAATGCAACATCTTTTCGAAAGGTATATATTGTCCTATTTTCTTCGTATTTTAGAGTACATACGTTTATGTTCCACGGTGTTATTCCGAAAATGGAAAATTTAGGTGCAGAAAAACACAAAAACACTGTAGGTAGCAGCGCTGCCCCAGAATTTATTAAACGAATTATCATAGTTAGAAATACGCAATCTAACACCTTAAATATCCGCTCAGAAGCTGGTTTATTCGATTCGTTTTGCTTTTCGCGCTTCCACTCGTTTCTCGTTCATTTTGTAAGTCCTTTCAATCTCTTTTCGGAGAAAAACATTAAATTTGATCAATTATCGTTACTAATATAACAGTTTATGAATATTTTATAGATTTAATCAATGAAATATTATCGATTCGCGACGATGCTTTGCAAGGCTTAGACGTTTTGGCTTTCTAGGGCTATTTTGTTGTATTTCTTCAGTATTAATGAAACTTCATAATTTGAATACTTTTGAGCAGGATTTATTCCAAACAGGAATGGATAAAATTAAATAAAACTAGGAGAAATACCAGACGTTGGCAGGGCGAAATTCATTTAATCCCGCCGACATAACTTTCGTTTGTCTGGAGACTTAAACGGCATCCCCGTCCGACGAAAACGTCTTTCCAAATGAACATCGCTTTGTATCGAAGGACGTCCCCCTCCCAATTGCCCTCCCCAGAGGCCTTCCACTTAATCCGGTTTTTAGACAGAATATCCGAGGCGTTTGATTGGACGGTCCCAAAACGGGTTACCGTACGGACATAGAAAAGGCGTTAGTAAATTTATTGAGATTCGTAGCATTCGTATTTCACGGAAAATTATTAGACAAGAGATAAGGAAATCCAGTCTCATACTCAAGGATTTATCAAGGATGGTATTATCTCCGAATGAATACAGAACTAGAAAAAGGTATTCCCTCTCTTTTTTCTTGAGAAGATGGTTGAATTATAAAATATAGTAATTTATAGTGCTACTTTAACCTGAATCTGTTCATGGATAATGTTATAGTAGAAAGGTTATTGCAGGTTTCGAAATCTTCCATAGTAAATTTTAACCTTTTAAACTTGATGTTTCTGAAGGTTTTCAGTACTAGATTTCTTGAAAATTAAGGTTTTCTCACAGATAAACGTTCGTGAAAAATTTAGGGATGACAACACGTTCTATGATGACTTAGAAACTGTGATCTTCTCAATTTCATTTGATTTGAAGACATCATGAAAAAATTCAGGGAAATAGCTTCTTTTAAAATGAATTTATTCCTCGGGCGATAAGTGATTCCCGCCTTAAGTGGGCTTTCGAGTAACTTCTAGACATAGTTATGTATAAATAGTCATTGCGATCACCGTTTATCACTAACATCACCCAAAGTTACTGCCATCAACTCCGACGGAGGTTTGAACTACCTATTGAAAATCACTGACCAAAACTTAAAATCACACTGAAACAAATTCAGCGTAACTTTCAAAGTATTTTTGTTGTACTGGAAAAAATACTGGTTGAAAAATTTTACTATTCAATGAAGTAAATCCTAGGCCTCTTTCGTCTATTTTTACGTATTGAATTAATATATTTCACATTAATTATGACGTGTTATTCATATTTATACATAAAAATATAATCTAGTTCATTCATGTTAGAACAGCAATGTGTGATAAAATGTTTAATTTAATATCTATATATAACTAACTTTAATCTATAATGATAAATTGAAGTGTATAATACAATAATAAGATGTAGCTTACATATCTTAAGGAGAGAATATGTTAAAATATTTATATCAACTATAAATCATTGTACTATCGTACAACTAAAGATATCATATCTGACGAGACATCACTTCAAAAATAAAAATACATAACTTTGATGGTTTACGGGGCACTACAAACAGCTGTTAACGCAACCATCGGTAGCCACTTCCATTTTGAAATCAGTACTCTTAATACGAGTACAAACAAACTTTGTGATAGTTTTATATCATTAAATAACTAATACTATTACTTTTCAAAAATATGCTAATTTTATTGACTGGTTTATATTCTTCTATGTAATTCTTTTTATGCTTGAACGTAAGGCCTACGACGTTTAAATGGCTCCTCACAGTTTCCGTAGGGCGTTGTGGCGACATTCTGTACGTGTCTAATGCATTGCGTCGTTTTCCTATGAAGCAAAGAAGAGGTGGTCATCCTGTTCTTCAGCGTCCTCTTCCCCATCACCCCTCTTCAGCATCCTCTTCACCTACCTGAATACACCTCTCGCTCCGTCCAGACGCGCAGCCTACCTTCAAATTTTTGTCTCTTTTCTTTCCCATCATTCCACCTCCCTCGAAACCCACCGTGGGCACGGATCCCGATCTTCTTTTTTCCTCCGTCGCGTTTTTTATTCCGTCGGGCGATAGAGTAGGCCCTATTGTGTTACCGTACACCAAGATCCATAACTCTTTAAGTTGATGTTCCAACTCTAGGGAGAGGTTGATTTTATATGTAAGCGTGGGTGGCGGAATCTCCTGTGGGAGGAGGATGATGTACAGGGGGGACAAGGGAAAAATAAACAAATGAGAGTCGGATTCTTTCTTTTTAAGTGGCCCTTTTCGGGGACTTTTCCAAAGTCCGCTTTTACTGCTACGAACGCAGAATAAGAGATTTTTTTAAAGTGCTCCAGATGTGTTGTCGACGCTTAAAATCCCCTCTTCAAACCCTCTTTATCGTCATCTTTCCGATTTTAGGGCGTTTATATGGAGAATATTTCCGTGTTTCCGAGCATTAAAATAATGAGATTGGTCGATTGAAATGAATTTCAACGACGCTGTTTAGATACTCTTTACGTGTAGAAGTTTGTTTTCAAGGAGTAGTAAATGCTTGAATATCTCCGATATTGTGGGATTCGAACCTTTAGTAGCTCATTCATTTGAGCGGCTTGCGGAGTTAACGATGGTTAAAACTCCGGAGGTTATCGTTTTTATTGCTACGACCATTCACTTAAAAATCTGATCTTTAAGAGGACAGATTGTCGTTGGAACATTCACGTCGTCTCGTATTTATCAATAGAAAATTGTAGAAGACCTCTTCAGGTAATTTCTGGAGGATTTGAAACGGAATTTCGTTCATCGGTCAGGTTCTTTCACTTTGAAATCCATCATCAATAGTAAATTATTCATCCAGAAACAATAGTTGAATCTATTGCAGGAAACACTTGTGTAGCCAATATAATATCATTTTAATCGAGTATGACTTCATGAAGGAGCACAACATAAATCTGTTAGTAAAGCATTCAGCCCGAAGGCCGGTTGGGACCTCATCCTCTCTGCCATTAGCTACGAAGAGTTATGAGAAGGAAATGAAGCTTACTAGGCAAAATGAGGCGTGAGGTAGTTTTCCCATGTTTTCCACACGGAGCCAGAATGCTGTATGAGGAACGAATGAGATGAGCAGTGACTCTACAAGTTACTTTTTTCATAAAATTCCGTGAGGACCTTAATCAGTGCCATTATTCAGTGTCACTCAAATCTCAGACCGATACAAAAGTAAATGAAACACATTTTTTCTCTCCTCTACCAAAAGAAGAATGAAAAAATTTTCATTCATCAACATTTGGTAGCCACACAAGATATTCCTAGTTTTCCACAAACTTGGTGGAGATTGTTTTCTGATGCATAATTGTTTACAACTCGTATCTTCTTCACATTTATGCATTAATGGAATCTCTTTATTTATAAAAATCGTGCTCAAAAGCTCAATTAATCAAAGTCTTAAATTTCTTCACATTGTCTCATGGGCAGGTATGAGTACTTTATTTACATTTTCTTTCCTGTTCGTGATTATAAATTTCATCCATGCTGCTCTTCGTGTAATTATCGTATATCTTCTTTTTTGCATTATCGAATACTTAAAATATACTCATCTGTTTCCGGTCAAGAATGGGAGTTATTTTTGGGTGGATTTATATATAGTTAGAAACAATCTGAAAGGACAAAAAAAAACATCTGTTTAAGCGGTAGCTAGTTAAAATGGTCGTGATTTATACTTTTAAACGTCTGATTTTTGACACGTTGTTCTAACTATTCCATGATTCCAATTCGAGTCATCTATTATGATTTGAAGATGCTTGTCAATACACCATCAAATATAAGATACACCCAAAGACAACGTATCAGACGGTGGATCGGAATATGATTTTAGACACTTTTGGTATCTAACATCTAATGGCTTTCCGCGACAAGCTTTTTAAGTAGACATTGGACAGAAAAAGATGTCCGTTTTCGAGAAAAGAAGAAACGAAGTGGATAGTGAATCTTAAGCAGTAAAGAACCGAAGAATCGCATTACGAATCAGGCGATTTCTGTGATGGAAATTAATAAACCGAGGCTGCAATACCTTCCCAGCGCAAAACGAAAGCGGCGTCGCGACGCGTTCGAACTCATCTAATCTCATTACGCAATCTCCGATGCGTACCTTTTACTAAGAAGTTTAACAACCATCGGCATTATTCACGGCGGACCGAGTTATAACTCGGAGAAAAAAAGACGTACTGCGAGGCGTGACTTGACGCGCAGAAAGCTGAGGGATGCGTCGTCCGAAGGCATTCCTCAAATAATTCGAGAGAGCGTTTAAAAAGGCCGTGAGTCGGGAGGTGGCGCGAAGATGTCATTTCCCCGCTCGTAAACAAGGGGGAGGTGTTTGAGTCGATACACGGGATAAGGGAGTCGGGTTGAGGGAAGAGGATGCTACAAGGTTCCTTTTTATAAGGATCACCTGTACCCCCTGCTTAGGCTGTCTCCTATTTCCATCCCCTGCACCCTGACCCCTCCGTTTAACTTATTACGCTCTGCTCAGTGCCCCGCTGTGGCCGCTCTTAATGTAGCTGAACGTGAGCGAGTGAAGAAGCGGGATTATAACACGGACGTTCTTTCCTCGGCGTGCGCATGAATGTTACCCGTGTTCCTCTTATTTTTTTGTTTGGCGGGAAGGGTGCACTCGAAATAAATTCAGACGGGAAAATGCGTTTTTACTTCCCTCGTAAGCCCATTATGTACGGGTGTAAGGAACGGCGAAGTGCGACGGAGCGGTGCTAGTGAAAGTAACCCGACATTTAGTATAAACCTAAGCAAGTTTGGATGGTATTTACGAGATGATTTGACCACCAATTCTTGGTTTAATTAAGTTTAAGGATAGAACTTCTCTCAGCCAATATTCATCTTTGGGAAGTGCGAGTTTTCGTGGCATTGAGGTCGTCAAGATATGCTACTTGACTAAAGTATTAGACACAATTGCGGTTTCTAAGAACTTTGCAGAGCGTAAATATTCTAAGTCAGGAGACTTTCAACCTTTTAGGTTCCCATACTTTTAAGTTATCTCATACCCCTAGTTACCATAGCAAGAAATAACATTTTAAATTTAGTCAACACCAGTATGGAATAGCATGGTAACTTTACCAATATTGAATAGTTATGAAATGTTCCTGGAACAACAACTTTTAGAATACTTTAATAGCATAGTATAATTATTTAACTACTATTCATAGTATCCCATGGACGAGCTTCGCGTACTACCACGGTGTTGGGAAATCCTCTAAATGGATATTAAAATTTAAAGATTACATACAATAAAACTTACTTGAGAAATATTAGTGAAAGGTTTTACTCACATATCGCCCATGTTCCCCACTTTCGGGGAAAAGTGTTTAATAACTGGTCTATCAGCAGTACTCACTGATATTTACCTATACCTACGAGAATCTTTTGCTTGAGGTAAATGAACAGTTAATTACATAAATTGTCTTTAATTTTCTAAGATACGTGCGTAAATCTCTTCAGAATCTCGTTTATCACTTAGCCCTTTTCCCGATCTTCCGCTCTCTTTTGAGCCATTTGCACTAATACACCATTTACCAATTTATGACGTAATCGTTTGTATTTAACTGCTTTTCCATTTATATTTTTTGCAAACATATTTATGTTTGTTTTAACTATATGGTAGTTCATCTGAATGACTTTTGTTTCTTCAAATATGTCTGAAACAGTTTTCTCCTTAAATGTTAGTTAATCATCAGTAGGTTTTCGCAAGTTTCTCGCGCCCCCTTTCTTGCGGGTGTGGAGCCTTACTTTTCAGTATTTCTTCCAATTGCAAATTTATGTTTCAGAGCCCACGAAGTGGTTATTTTTTGTGCAATTTTATCAAACTACCTAATTTACAAAGACGTTTCATTATTATAATTACTATTTACATTTTACATAACGAACTGTTAGAGGCGGATTTAATCTATCATAGACCCTATGCGGAAAGATTAGATTGAGGATAATAAATCACTAAGAATTATGAGTAAAGGTTGGAACCTTTTTTAACACAAAATTACAAGCCATAAAGATCTAAGTCGCTTACCTACGGAAACAATAAATAAACAAGTGGTGAAATACAATCAATAGTATTACTATGAATTTCAAAGAATGATGGATAAGATTTACAATATATAGCGACGTAAACAATGTAATATATTCTATTAAAATATTATGTAATTATTCAACAAATAAAACATTCTTCCTTTAAGCAAAAAACAAGAACAATTTATAGTAAATTGCTCATAAACACAGTCTTATTGAGGCCCCAATGTGGATGAGGCCCTCAGCTAGCGCCTCTTGCGCCTATTTACATATCCGCCCTTGAGAACGGTTAGATGTTAGGAGAGAGTTGTACCAGTCTCCTAATAAAATCGCTATATTATTATTCACTAATGTAGTTATTCGAATTAATTCCATCAAAAATGAATAACAAATAATTAAAGCATCTTATTCTATAGTTATCTCAATCGAAGCGGATGAAGTAAATTGGAAATTCACACAATTTTTATTTCCAAATTTATTCCAAATCCTTCATTTCCAAAATTGCATACTCTCCGAACTATTTTGCGCGCCAATTCAAGGTCGTGTTAACTCTGACACAAACACGACTCGTTATTGATACGATTTGTTCAGTGAGTTTGTTCTTTTCGAACGAAAGCCACCTAATAAGTATTTACTCAGCTGCTCTTGTAAGTCAGTTAATTATTCGGCTCGTGACAACTAACCGGACGAATTTTCCTTAACGAGAATGGCCTGCGAATCATTAATAACGGGCGTCACATCACAAATTCTTCGTCTCGTAATTAAGTGGACCAACAACAGATGCGCCCAACTGTACTCGCAAAGCCCTTCTTCGGATTCCTCACGGAAAAATGCTGTCCCATTGGAAGAGAGAAATGTATCGCGCTACAGCAAAAAGACTGCTACATAAAGCTCGCTAATCTTTCGATCGCCAACGAATCACTATGGGAATGTTTCTATTTAGTATTACTTAGTACCATAGAGAACAGACATTTTCTGCGTACATCAAAAAAGGCATTGCAGGATCACAAAAAGAATTTAATATCGGAATGACAGTATTCCGACCTTATAAAATCCCGGTTAAAATTGCATTTTCCGAGTTCAGATGCAAACGATAAACATGCTCATTCGTCCTTAGTGGTACTATATGACATTTAAGGAATAAGACAAGAAAAGCAGCAAGTTAGTTCAACTTTATTTATAGAAAATATATCTTGAGATTAAATGCAGCCTAACAATGGACGACTGCTTCATTTTATCTTATAAAAATACGGGTGTTAAGTGCCTTTTTTCTCTGTATGTTACTTGATAATACATTTAGTGAAATCTCAAGTGTCGACTCTCATCTTGTGCAAAGTAAACACAGAAGACGCTTCAGTCTGAGCAGTGAACCTCGTTCCACGGCAGAAAAGGAATGATCGCTTCGAACAAAAAAGCATTGCACCGCCAATAGGCATGTTGGGTACGTTAGGATACTTTGCCACCTGCACTTACATTGGTTTCGTGGATGTGAGTCAGATAAGGGAAGGATACACAAACGATATCTAACTACCTCGAATCCTATAAATTCAAACAGTCCGGATTGCTAGAAAATGCGCATCACATTTCGATAGAGCATTTTTTTGTAGAAGAAACAAGACATATTCTCTTATGATAGAGAAAATAACGTTTGTTGGCCGATAGCGACTTTCAAAGAGTCCATCTTTCGTGATTTTCGTAAAGACGTTATCAAAAGTTACTCTGATAAATAAATTCTTCGGTATAATATAAACATATTAAGTAAAAATGAAGTCCACGAGGAAGGATAAGTGCGTTATGGGTCTAATATTACCTAACTAATTCACTTTTCGTAAAATATGTCAAGTACAGCTGTTCCTCGACAGAAAATTAAAATATTAGTTACGGAACATGTGAAAATATTGGATCCGAAACTTAAACTTAAAATCTTAAATTTTTTACTTAATGTAACCGAGATTTATTTCACATTTTCATGAAAAAATATTCCGCGTATCTTAATCATTAACATCAAAACCAAATAATAAGAAAACCATAAGTTTTTATTCCCTTTTTATTGTTCACCCAGAAAAGACAAAACTGGTTAAAAATCTATTGTAAAAACTGATTTCGCGTTTCCCCGCAGTTACAGTACATTTTAGGTATTGCAAACAAATATTGTAGCAGGAAATTCAAGTTCCGTTCTGTTAATGAATGCTAAATAAAAGAAACCTTCTTTCGATGTAGAGAAAGCTCTTCCATTCCTTGTATTTTACTTATTTTATTGTCATACTATTTTGTCGCCAAGAGGCGCTGGGTCAGATGCCGAGGTTAACTTACAAATCATCATTTAAGAATCAATTTTTTGTAATTTTATGTACTATTATAGTAAGTAATTAATAATTACTTACTATAGTAGTACATAAAAAACATGACTGACTGATTACAATATTTTTTAAAGGCAGCATTCACGAGTATATGTAACTTGTACATGAATTTACAATTTTCAGTTGCACTTCTCAAATCCATTTTTAATACTTGTCATGTTCCTGACAGACCTTCAAGACTCCTTTAGTGGCCTAGAGGCCCTCGAAGGCCCCACCATCTCTTAAAGAAATATCGGAATAACATTGCGGGGATTTCGCTTCTTGAACCGCTTTTTGAAATTTTCCCTTCGTCCACGCAAAAGACGTTTTCGTTAACTCGTTACGCGGCGCATAACTCCTCTGACTCGTGACAGAAACAGAAGAGAATCGCAATCCGTCTCCGAAGACCACGTGCTCCGAGACGGAGGTGACCGAACTCTTAACCTTCGCTTAAGCCGATCTGAAAAATCCGAGAATATTGTGTCCCTACAGAGCCTCTCTTTACACCGATTTGGATCTCTCGATCCTGAAGGCGTTTTCCACGCCGTCAAGGAGACCGAGTATTTCCAGGTGGAAAGGGGAAGGGTGGAGCTGAGAGGTGGGTGTGCAGAGAATGCGAGCCAGGTAACCGGTCCTCCTTCTTTGTCGGTCCATTGCTATCCTTCCCAAAGCCATCGCACGCATTTTCTTATCCCACTGAGAGTTAAATATTCTTCTTTTTCTCTCCCCGTCTCCCTGTTTCCTTCTCCACCTCTTCCATCACCCCTCTCCTTCTATTTCACTCCATCCTTCGCCAACTGCAAACTATCCCACTTTCCTATTCCTCTGAAGATCTCGTCAGTTTTCTAGTTTTAACTACAAATCCTGTCTATTACCTACTATCCTACTTTGCCTATTACTCCTATCCCTGGAGTAGAGAGGCTTTCCTCTTTAAGAGGCCGCTTGTGAAACCATCTGGCCGCACATAAGTAGCGCGTTGACCGCTTTTTAGTAGTACGGCATCGAAGTTAAACACGAGGAAGATAGCACAGAGTTGGTCAATAATTTAAATGGCATAAAATTAATAGTAAATAATTTAAATAGTTTCAGTAATGGAGCCTGATAATGATCGTTTTCAACCTTTCCTTAGTTTATATTCGCCGTAGGACCAATTATGTCAGTATGGCCAGGTAAATTAAAGAAAAACGAAACATATCAAGCGATATTATTAAAGGTTATGTAACAAAACTAGACTAAGTCCATAATATAGAGAAACACAGCATACTCCTCACGTATGAAATCCTGAAACCGTTATATTAATAAAAGATCCACATATATGTTGCGCATTAACCACATGTCAGACAAGAATTTATTCTTATTACATTGAATGACCCGTAACAATTTGCCGCCTATTGAATCAAACAATTTGGTTTGGATATAATTTAATGGATATATTAACTATACGATTCTTAAAGGATTTATGTATATAAGAATTCGAGGAGTTTTTAATCAGAAATATCTTCTGCCCTTACCAAATTATTATTCACATTTTATTTTCTGTCATGTACAAAGTGTCTTTTGACAAACCTTTTGTCCAGAGAAAAAAGTGATGCCATATTGTTGTATTCTCCAAAACGGCTATATCTCAATCTTCATCTTGTGGTTAATTTCTTCGTAGGAATTCTTCAGCTGTTTTAGGAATTTTCAGCGACGCATTTGGTATTTTTTAATGCAGGAACGGCACGTGTATAAAATAGGCCAGTGACGTTTGGGTAATTGAGTGGTTGAATAAAAATTACTCCTCAGTTATCATCCAGTATTCTGCCATGCCTTTCTGTAGCAAATTTCGGAATCTTGCAGAGCTCTCAACAACATAAAGCTCGGTTCATTTCTTGTATTTTGTCATTTGTAAGTTGCTATATTGCTGATGCTGTTGATTTTTTTATGTATAATCGGAAACCTTACTTAGCACAGGTTTTAGGTATGCTCATGTCGCTTTTGTCGCCTTTTATTAAGAGTGACGCAAATTTCATTCTCCGAAGGAGATTTCATGGTCTTGAACCAGCAAAACTGAGAGAGAATTTTCAGTTCCGTTAAACGTATTCAATAACGAAAAGATGCCGAAATCGCTCCATCGCCATATAGCTCCATATCGTTTACTTTTAACGCAAAATCTAAAAGCAACTCTTTCTTATCTGATTTGATATGATAATTATAGCAACGTTACAATGTAACGATACTATGTCGAATCACAACTATTTTATATAAAAAATGGTTAAAGGTGGTTGCTTACGGTAATTCTTGCCGTGGAAGCAACTCGTTGAATTCTGATATAAGATTACTTACTCTACTCTACTCTACTTACTCACTCTACCCTAAGATCTGAGGGAGCTCATTCTAATTCGGAATTTATAAGTAACGTAACGCACCTCCTTCGTATATTGCCGACATTCTGTCAGTCCACATTCATTTATTTCAATCATTCACTCTTTCTATCATGTTATTTCCTACAATACTCATAATATAATCCACTTTCAATGTGTTTAGAAGATTTCTCAAAATTATTCTGTGACACACTCTAGTAACGCTACCATAAAACAAGGGAGGCGAAATCAATTTTCCACATGCACCCATTTTCACATTCTTAAACATATCCTTGTGTTTTATTGCCATCCACGCGCCACTCTTCTATCATCAACGCGCCTTTCAAAACACTTAAGATATTCTTCTATTCTTGGGAAAAAATTTTGCCGCCGATAATGCACGAGATCGTCTAAATGTGACGCAAAGAGTATCCTATTTGTAAACAGGATCCCAATAATTCACGGCCATTGAAGAGAGAGATTCTCGAAGAGGCAAACGGTGATTGAAAAGTGCCTCATCTTTCAGGAGCGACCATAATTCACGTTCGTTCACTTAATAATCTCTTCCGAGGCGAAATAGAACGCCTCTGAAAACTAACAAAATAGGCAAGTGGTTGGAAAAGGGGACAATTTTCCGAGCCCTCGGGTTCTGCACCTCAAGGCAGTCGCGTGGCAAAGTCGGGTACTTCTAAAGCAGGAGCCACCGAAATTGTGCCCTTCCTCTCCTAATGCGCTCTCCCTTTGGGGTGCTTTGCACAGTTTTACCAGTGGGCACGTATTTTACCAAGCCCTAGGGTTTTTTTTTCACCGAGTAACGACCCGTATTCCAGCCAAATGAGGAATCTTCCGAAGCAGTCGTAAAGCAATCGTTCCCACGTTCCAAAGCTCCTAAAACAACAGCCACGGGTTCCCGAGCGCCCAATTTTCCGAATTACACCGACTCGGCCGTCGGTTCGCTTCGGAGATGAAAATGACTATGATCAGAGCAGAATCCGGGGAGATTTCTCGGTCGGAGGCATGCGGTAAACACGGCCGTCGAAATAAAAAGATTCGGAAGGGGAGTCTTCATTACGGCTCGTTATTGAGGCGCTCTTATCCCGTTTTTGGGTTTTGGTGCTCTCTTACGCTGTCATTAGAAAAGGCTGATCCCCCGGGGCAGATAGCGTCAAAGTTGCGAAGAAAATTAGAGGTTTCGGAGGTGCAGTCCCGATACACTCTTTTTTTCTCTCTGGCCAATGACGGCCCTTCACGGCGATACCTATTGTCTAAGCGGTTATATTTTCCTCATTTTGGTTTTCATCTGTCGACCACACAGCTTCCACTTGTCTCCCGAATCGCCCCTCCTCTTACATCGCTTTTTTTCACTATCCCTTTCGTGGGAATCTTCTGCCCAATTCTCGCTCACAATTTCCGAGGGATGGCTCCAAATCGTGTTTTACTTTTTTATTCGCCCCTTGAAGTCTCCTACCGAAACCTGGAAAATAACCCATTTTGTAACGTGTTTCCAAGATGGCTGCCGTATGCGAGTACAGTGGAACTCTACTTACTAACTTAATTCGTTCCAGAGCGGAGTTCGTACCTCAAAAAGTTCGTATCTCGAAACCCAGTTTTCCATTATATCTTATGGTTAATCAATCCGTTTTGTCTTGGAAATTTTGAAAAAAATTAAAACGATTGTATACAATAATAAAATTATCTTTATTCTTTAGATTTTTAATTTTAAGAGGTTTAAAAAGAATATTTAAAAATATATCTACGAGTATTTATAAATTGTATGATGATTCCTTTTCTCTTCGGTGGAGAAGGTCCAGGGTTGACTAAGTCTGTCTGCACTCTTTTAAAGTGATTGATGACATTGTATTAAAAATATTAGTGGCGCTACATACGACGTCTTTCTTTGGGTGCCACTTTCTTACCATCTCTATTAATTCATTCGTGTTGTAAGATCTTTTTTAAGTCATTTGTTTTAATGGCTTCCCTCCGGTTGCTATCTTCTTCGGCCTCTGATGACATTTGGTGCTCGAGATAATAAAAGCACCACGGTTCGTATGTCGAAATTAAGTTCGTATACTGAGGTTATATTGGAAAACGAAAAAAGTTCGCGTGCCGAAAAGTTCATATGTTGAGAGGTCCGTAAGTCGAGGCACCACTGTATTTCTTTCAGAATGGTTTCTGTTGAGGTAGTTTTGAAGATTTGCGACGTTTTAGAAGCTTTTGCAAGTCAAATCACTCTTTGATTGTGCTGTTGGATGGGAAAGTGTAGAGATTTCGGAAGTAGCGCTACTTCCACTGAAAAAGGGCAAATCACCACTTCTTCTTTCGCATCTGCGTATCCATGACTTAAACGAGGAGCCATTCATAGTAAATCGTGGGTGGATGATGGAACTACGATTTGTGGAATCTGCAGAGAGTGGCGCTGCGGAGAAATTCGGCAAATTTCCTCATTCACTCAAATCTCCATCACTTAATTTTAAAATTTAATTCCAAATTAAGTTTAATTTAAAAAATTAATGAAATTGAATTCTTTGAAAACTAATTTTGCATACCTAGCACATTTTTGACAGGAATAAAAATAAACCTACACTTGGGTAAGCAGAAGTCGTGAGTTAACATAAAACAATAGCATGTACTTTCTTCCTTTACTCATCAAAAGTAATACAATTTGGAATAGGAAATGATTCCTCATTTTCAATATTGAATTAACTTTACAATAACTTCGTTTAGGTTAAACATGCATCACAGAATATTTCGTAATCGAGTGATCGTTGTTGCGGTGAAAACGAAGTAAACTTTCGAGATTTGACGACAGATGTACGTTTGATGAGTTAATACATTAATGTAGCTCTATGATTGTCTTGACTAGGATTCATTCACCGAGCTTCTTTTGTCAATTTTGTCACTAAATCGCATCTCTGTAATCGCACATTCACATTCGGAGAGTCACGTCCGCTTTTTGGTTGATTGCTGTAGAATCGGAAGTGACTTCGTGAGCCCTATTTGTTCGTGTGCCCAGTAAACTAGTTGCCTAAAGTAAATGTGAGGAAATTACAAAATTGTGCACTATCTTCTCAATGAAAAATTAACTTTTCCTGGTTAAAGAATTCAACCATTCCTTCCAAAAAGTTACCCTTTTTCATAGAAAAGGGGATTCCGACCCTGATGCCACGGGGAGCACATGTCATGAGATTACCCTATAAATTAAAACATATCTCCAATATTTAAGTAAAAAATCACATGCCAGCATTTACTTCAGATGCACACTATTTCGAAGATAAATAAACAATAAACGTAACAATCCTATTTTTCACTTCGTTAAAAAGAGTCATTATTCTATTTATCAGTTTATTTGGGGAGAGAAAGTCGCTCTTGCATATTTAACATTAAAAATGCAGAATTTAGCTTTAATACGTATATTAAATATTATTTGTTCTATTTAACCCTTTAACTGTTATTTTTCCTCGATTCAAGATAATTTATCTGATGAATGATAAACATGAAAATGAACCGGGACTGCTGAATCCGATTTCTTTGTTTCTTCCAATAGACGGAGTTTATAATTGAAAAGTGTAGTAATTGGCTGATGTTGATTTCTGGTAGTAGTCGAAGGCTTGATGGTTACTTTAATTGAAGATCGTTTATTGTATTACTATGTTTTCCTGCACTAACTCATAGCAAACTGGTCACGGTCGTCTCTATTTATCTGCAGCGTAAAATCTTTTAATGGAAATAATAATATAGTTACAAAAGGGAAGCGAATTGTTCACGGCTGCATTGAATTTCACGTTTTTGAAATATCCCGCGTAGGTCACGTATTTCCGTGGTTTTCACCGGTTCCGCAACTTCGATCGTACGATCTATGAACCATCCTCAACTAACTCCAGGATCTTAATCTCCTCACGCACTGGAATACTCTTCCTCGGAAACGCCAAACAGAAAACGAGAGTGGATCTGAAATCGGCGGTAAGCCTCGCTCATTTTTGAGTTCGGGCTCACCGTGGAAGAGCCATAGATAATATTTTCTTTGAGTTATCCGCCCATCTGCGGACTCCTCCCTACCAAGAGGCAACCAGTCACGGATCGTCCTTGCTCTGACGCGTGCTCTAATGGCAGCGTGTAATCTTCAGCGCCGGCGAGATGTTGTCGAGCAGCGGCGGTGAAAGAGGAGGGGTGCGAGGTCAGCCAAGGTGCGCTCAGATGGATGGATAAGGTTTTTTAGAGGAGGAATTGGCGGTAAAGTGTTGTCTTTTAACGTTCCGAGAGAATGTCGTGGTACATAACGGAGGTAAAAAAGGCGCCCGAGAATGGCATTATTTTCACCTGTGTATTTAACCCGATAGAAATTTCTAGGGAATGCCCTTATTTAGATGGGCGAAATCTGAGAGGGTTGGTAATCAACGGGAAGAAATGCGGATCACACGGAAAGAAAAACGTTTGAGACGTCGACCGCTATTTTCTTACCTTCCGCAAATTATTCTCTATTGACACCGCTGCTAAAGGACTATGGAATCGGTTGTGAGAAATTTGCAAGGCTTTATTTACTCCGCAGTAGTAAACGTAACAAGTATGCGGATGGTAAACTTAAATTTAAAACGGTATACTTGAAAGTTTACATTTTAACATAAATAAACCTCTAAATTAAGGTGAAATTGAAAGTTCTTATGGTTGAGAATATAAAATGCTGAAATAAAGAAAGAGGCCGATGTTATTGAATGATTAGCTGCAAAAACTGCTTTCTATTCCTTGAAATAACCCAATAAATGAAACTGAAAAGTGAAATCTTGAAATAACAGAGGGGTTTAAATCGCTGACGGCGTGAGTCGCTTTGTACAGCTTAATTATTTTTTCACCACAAAAGATCACATAACTGAGTGATTTCTTGATTAGAAATAATTTCTGAATGTATGTATTTGGAAATTCTTAAATTTATTTAATATTGATCAACATTGTGTACTTTGTATACTTTATATATCAATATTCTACACACAGACTTTGAAATTCTTCAATTTACAGCCAAACAAGCTTAGCGGCAATTTTAATGGAGAGCAAACGGGGTCTCGAGCAGGGAGTCCATATTACAAAGATTTCAACCAGAAGATGTATCTCTGGGAAACCCAAACTTACCCTTGACCAATAGAACGGTTAAAAAACAAAAAGACCCTATTACTGCTATCCTAACCTACGGTCCGCTCAGGTAGGTTCTCTCAGCAGGGCTCCATAACTCACCTTTTCATCGAGAATTGTGCCAGACACGTATAAAGAAAACGAAGTTGTTTTGTTTTCTGGTGGGCCAACAATAAATTTCTTTTCTTCAAAAAAATGTATATATTTCAGTTTATTATGCATTAATTTTTATTAGTCGAATATTTCATCTTTATTCTATATTTTCTTATTCCTTTTATCTTTCTGTTTAATAACTGCCTTCTTATAATTTCAAATCCGACAGCTGTTCTGATCCGAATTATTTGTAAGAATTATGCATTTTTTGTCTATTTTTGTCCAGGTGTGTCCTGACACTTTCCATTCCCTTATTTTCTCCTCTTCTTTCAAATTTTAGTTACTACTGCCAGTTTTGCAGGTTTTTCTCGCACCACGTGGGTGTTTACTTGCAGGGTTTTAATTTCTCCGAAGTGCAGAATTTGGTTTCTTTAAACCCACATATTAATTCCTCCTTTTATTGCTTTTCTTTAGCTTAACTCCCAATACCTGTTTCATTCTAACTGTAATGAGTAAGGGTTATGTTTTAGAAGAGACTAATAAGTCTCAATCTCGCCCATAAAGAATTCTTATTGTTATTATATATTTCGCATTACGTCACATCTAATGGCATAGAGAAATAATGATTCGTCAATTAAGTTTAATAAATATTATCTAGTTTTGTGTTTATTTATAATTTATAAAATATCTCAAAATTATACTTCCTTAGTACAGAAGATAATAGAATAGTAAGCTCATCACTCCTATTGAAAGAAAGTTTAATTTAAAAAATTAATGAAATTGAATTCTTTGAAAACTAATTTTGCATACCTAGCACATTTTTGACAGGAATAAAAATAAACCTACACTTGGGTAAGCAGAAGTCGTGAGTTAACATAAAACAATAGCATGTACTTTCTTCCTTTACTCATCAAAAGTAATACAATTTGGAATAGGAAATGATTCCTCATTTTCAATATTGAATTAACTTTACAATAACTTCGTTTAGGTTAAACATGCATCANCTGTTAATGATTATGAATCGCCATTAAATTTATATTTATATTTATATTGACTATTTATATTTTGCCTGACCATGTGCGACTGTATGAATGTATGATCGTATTTTATGAATGTCCAACCACTGCCACCAGATTTATAATCTACTTGTAGTGTAATAATAATAATAAGCATTTTTCGATGCCAAACTAATAATAATTTTATGCTGAATTTATTATTCTGGAGATTTCAAGTATTGTGTTGATTGCACAAAAGTACCCTGATAGCTTTATCGTGCAAAAATAAAATTCTGGCAAGAAATGGAATTTTTCATTATATAAAGTATTATACTTATTTAGGTATAATAAGGATATGCTTATCGCTTACACTGAAAACTCAGTCGTTAATAACTGAGACAATTGAAACTTTTGAAGCTTTATTTTGATCTTATTTAGATTTCTAGCATAAATTCTCTTTCAATGAGCGCCCTACAGATAAGTTCCTATTATTTTAGCGATTGGAAAGTTTCCTAAGGCATTCCAAATAAGCTAATGTTAGGTTCTCTTTATAAATTGGTCGGAAGTTCTGTTGGGCTTTAATTGCTCTTTCTCTCTGCCCATTCATCCGTGCAAGTCATTTATCTCCAGAGCATTTCATTCGATGGGCATTCGGTAAACACCATTCTTTATTTTCTCAGCTCCCGGGAGGAACTTCATTCTCCCACTGAAATCTTTCAACTTATTACGTAGTTGGTATCTCTCTTTTAGGGATATTAACACTATGATGAATAAGCAACGATAAGTAAATGAAAAAGTGAGTGCCTATTTTTCCTCAATAGCATTTAAAATTTTTGTCACTTTAAAAGATGCGCAGTTCGGCGAAAAATAAGGAAATGAAGACTAAATATACACATTATAAACATTATGAAAGTACGATTGAAAAATCTCTGCTTAGTGTTCACCCTGTTTGAGTAGAAAACCTCATCAAATACTTCTTCAAGATGATTTTGACATTAGACCGATAGCAATCATAGAGTATTTCTGGTCTTTGATATTTATTTCGTTCATACTAAATACAGTAGAGAATGCAGAACTACCAGATTTGCCAGACCCTTTAGAAGGTTCCATTAGTTCATATCTAATTTTATCATATTCAGAAAAATTGGTCTAACTACACATTCAGCATAATGAATTACACAAACAAATGTATGCTCTCTGCAGTAATTTATTTGAAACCACCGTGGTTTCGTTTTACGCTTCTACTGTCGTTTGGTTCTCTTTTGTTTGTTATGTCACAAGGCAGTGCCCGTATCAAACAATGAACGGAACAATAAACAATAAGATCATAGCTATTAAAATTGTAATTGAATGGAAACATCAGTATACTTTTCGACATTAACGTGAGAGAATTTTGGTACTAATCAGGTAGGAATGTGACACGAAAGTAGTTGTATGCAATTACATGAACGTGCCATGATAGAATCAATTTTAGACAGTAACTGTTCGATGTGATAGGAAAGGTAAAAATGACAGGAAATCCATATAATGCATAGAGAACGATAAAATTAATAATAATAATCAAAGAAATTTGTCGACGACCGGTTTCGCCATTCTTTGTATTCAACAAATTAAAATGTACTTATTAAGGAGATTCTCATAATGCTAGCGGTAATATAAGATGGCAGGACAAAAATATCATCATGGGAATAATAGTGGTGTTTTCCTTCGATAACTCATAATGGAAAGCGACAGGATTATGTTTCTCGGGATAACTGTTCGCTGATTGGATTCGGCAAAAAAGTGTTTCTGAAAATTCCGAGTCTGAAAAAATGACACATTCCAAGTGTGCCCATCCCAAAAAGAGGCCTTGAAAAGGGAAGGATATAGGTTCGAGGAAGGCGTTGAGGATTGTTCTCTTTTAAGATGAATTGGGTGGAGAGAGAGAGAAAGCGGAAATCGTGAAGGGCAATTCATTTCGCCGAAACTCCAAACGGTAAAGACGATTGCTTATGGATCTCTGAACGAAGATTTCAATGAATATATCGAAAATTTGAAAGACTGACGTTTAAACCCCATGATTCTCAATATCATCGTCTTCGTTTCTATAGTCTCATCCCAAACCTAATCTGTTGCTTTAATATTGTAGTCTCTTGCTGCTTGTCATTGCTTAGCAATGAGAGTTAAGCTCAGAAATTTACTCTATTTCGTCCGTCAAGCGGTATTTTCTTACATAACTCGTTTTACCAAAGTTAAAGAAGAATATTGTCTTCAAATAAAATTTATTTTGGCAAATTTTTTCACAGAGAAACTCCATCGTAATTCCATTTCTATGGTAATGGATTTCAAAATTATGGAGCATAAGAGCATTCTTTTGCTACTCTGAGAGAGATTTGTGGTCAGGAATAGCTATGATATTAGAATTGCAGAGGAAGTGGAAGGAAGACAATCGTATGTAGGAATGATGCGAATTATTAATAAAAATCGATATTCAGTTGGATGATTGAAAGGTAATAGAATAAGAATGAATTCTTTCCTCACTACTAGTGAATCTGCCGAATACACTCATTTTTATTTCAATTAGTATTTTACGATGAATTCATGAAACTATCCTTCGAGAGCGAGAAAAGGCTAAATTCTTTCCGGCAATGTGATTCGGAATGCAAACATCGGCGGTGAACAATTGTTCGCCGAAAACAGGACGACGAAAGTGAAAGGAAGAGTGGAAAGCGAAAGTGCGGAGGAAATGGAGAATGTAAATAAGGGGAGAGAAGTGGAAATGTATGTATGGAAAGCGTAGAGGCGGAAAGAGTGAAGAAGGAAAGGGTGGGTGGCACTCCCGCTATCCGGCCAATCACGCATGCGATTAACCAGGCTCCGCCTCCCGCCCCTTCCGCCCACCGCACCTGCCCCCTCCGCCCCCCACCCATTTTAAGCGTTAGAGCAGCTGTACCCTCAAATTTCCCTCATACGCAGCAAATGGTGCAAGTGGCAGTGCTTCCTATCCGGTGTGCCGCATTACAATCGTGAGGAGCAAAAGTTAGTTGAGTGAGCCGCGTACTTAAAAAAATGCTTATCTAAGCGA
This sequence comes from Ladona fulva, assembly GCA_000376725.2. Lineage (NCBI taxonomy): Eukaryota > Metazoa > Arthropoda > Insecta > Odonata > Libellulidae > Ladona > Ladona fulva. The sequence continues at coordinate 448,174 of KZ308657.1, forward strand.
AATCAATCTCGATTTACGAAATACGTATTCCCTGATTTTAAGAAACGATTCTTGGTTTTGTAGAAAAACCAAGCATGGAAGTATTCCCAAGTATTAACATGGAAGTAGTATCGAAATACGAATATATTACAATCAACTGTGGTTTCTTTCCTTTTCAGTAGATTTGCCTTGTTCAAAAATTGACATATCTTCAGTTTAATTTGCCTTGATGTTTTAGACGAGAGCCGCAAATTCAGGAATTGAATTTGAGAATCGCTGCATAATGGCATCATAAAGGAAGGACTCGGTGAGGATAAATTACTCACGTGGTAACTCCAGAAACGATATCCAGGCGAATATGGAAAATCTACGTCCAGAATTAAATCGCTGAAATAAATTTGTTTTAATTTTAAACTCAATTTAGTAGCTCACGAACCGGAGTCTTCCAATCGAAAATTAAATCTACTTTATAATCCACATATGCCCTGAAAATCGCCGGCGTAATCACTCCTGTGTCCCTAAATAACTTAACATTTATCTCTCTATTTTCGTTATGGCTAAGAGGCTATAAATAACTACATATATCGAGAGAAATTAATCATTGGAACGAGTCTCCTGAATTAATGTTAATCCATTTTGAGCAATTTATTACTAATCACAGATTATATTCGTTGTACCACAATGCTCCACTTTGATATGCCTTTCTATTTACTTTGTTTGTGATATAGTACTTGTGTTCTATGATTTACGACTTTTTCAGAAAATTCTCTCGAATAACAGAGCAAGACTTATTTCAAGGTTTTCCTTCTTGAATATATTGGGTATTCTTAAATATGATCAGCAAATAGGTTATCGAACTAGTGGGAGTGAATGGTAAAATATAGCAGGATGAAGAACAATAGTAGTAAGGACAGCGTCTAAAACTATTTCAAGTAATCATCTGTTTCTCTTTTAAAGCTTAAGTGTTACAGTTTATATAGAATTTAATCAGTGCTGTGATTCGTAGCGGAGATATACGAAAGGTGCACAACCCCTGAAAAGGTTTCCGAAGCCTATTTCTCCTCCGTTTGAAAAATTGCATGGGATATCTGGATAAGAGTGTTCCCTCTCCACTTCCTTCTTCGACGGAGATTACTGTCTCTTGGGAAAGTCGTAATGTTGTCGTTGTATTGCGTTCTCTGGAAATATTTTCGATTCCCGATGAAAGAGGAATGTGTTGCCGACGTGGTTCGGGAATGCTGGCTGCGTTTTTTCCGCCCTTTACCACTTATTGGAAAATCGTACGCATTGTGAACCGGACGCACACTCTTCAGGAATTTCTTACCCTTCTGCATTATTTTCCATCTTTGCTGCCTTTTTTGTTTCCCTGAGTCATTCAATTAATGATTATATGGAAGCACAATAGAATAGAGGCTTAAAGCGCTTATCCGGAAACCTCATGGAATTATGGACGGATTAGAGCGAAAAGAAGTAACAGCGATGAGTAGCGTTTCATTAATGTTTAATTACTCAAATTCTCTTAAACTCTCGAAGTCCTTTATCTTTTGAAGGTTAGAAGTTTGATATATTATACGATATGATTTTAAGTAACAAAGTTTTCCTTATTGGGAGTTAAATTAGAGGTGATTATTCTTAAGATATCTTTTCTACATGATTACTCCCTTTCTAAATAATCACTTGTTTTTGTAAATAAGTATGATTTCCAAAACCCATTTTTGGCCAGAGGATGAGCCCTAGCGGACAGTGCGTGGCCTACGAACCGCATTTCGTGCACGCCTGATCTGAATACACCTGGAAAAGGATTTTTCTCGCGAAAATCCACCTCTGAATATATTTTAAACAAGCGCTACTTCCTTTATAATTTCGACGGAAGACTCTATCTTGGGTAATTCTAAGTAGCAAATTTTTCAAAGTTCAGTTTATTAAATGTTTGCAACCCATTTTATGTAATCTACATGAAATTATGATGCAAATGTAGGAAATTAAATGCAAATGTAGGAAATTAAATGCAAATGTAGGAAAATGAAGAATTGTATGTGTTCTGCGTTTCACTGTGGCATTAATTATGTTAGCATTGTATTTTAATAAGTCTGCAGTGATTCGTTTAAAATTGAAAGCGGCGATTAATTTTTGAAACAATATAAACATATCAGATGTCATCCATTTGAACAATATGAATATGGAGATACGGGATTAATTTTTTCTAATGCTCAGAAAATCTTTTAGATCTCCTTGGCATGGATCTAATACCAAAAAAATTCAAAGCTGATTCCCATATAAAACGTTTAATTTGAGCTTAAATAACATGAAATGCAACAATATATTCCAATATAATCACCACAATATAGAAATTTTTAAAATTATTTGTATTGGTCTCTTTAAACTTGTTGAAATTAGGATTTTATGGAAATAGGTAGAGTTTATAGGGTATTTGTGTTCAAATTCTACTTACATACCTCAAAATTCCTTCTTCATCGAGAGAATTTCTAACTTCGTAGTCTTAGAGTAATTCTAATTAAGTCGTGAAGACTCGTTCTGATAGGTTTGAATTTCCATATCGCAACATTTGAAAGTTTTATGATCTTAATCAAGTGTCTTTTATTGCAGAAAATCCTTCGTTTTTCCCTAAATACCATTTTTTAAACGTAATTATATTCAGGATTAATTTGGAGTTCAAATCTTATATAAACCCAAAATCCTGTAGAGGTACCTGCTGTTATTGAAAACTGCCAACGATTAAATCCACTGATATGTCTTACTATTCATTACACTCCACACATTTGCTTTAAGATTTCCGAAGTGTTCCATCCTCAGCTTATTTTTTTTCGGATCCAGGTAACTCAAACATTAAGAAAAAGGACCTCAAAAGCACTTGATTAATTGCCTAGGCGGATCCGGCCCCAGGTCTACGGGGGCATCATCTTCCCTAAAACTGAACAACGTGCCGGTGAGTTGAAACAGGAACGTTTTATTCGTTAGGGTAGACGAAACACAAATATATTTATATATTAAATATGTATTATAAGAAGTGTTAAAAATGCAGGCATTCCGTTAAAATGATTCCTCCCGTATCGTAATATTGATGCATATAGTTCATGCAATACGTTCATAGAACGCGTGGAAATCTTTCGATAATCGTAGTTAGCAGACCCTTGCCTAAGCTAAAAAACTTACCCCAATCGTTGATTAGAATCATGTTTAACTCTCAAAAAATATACCATATAACACGGGAATGAGAATAAGATATAACTTTGCATAGTTTCAGTGCGAATTAAAAACCCAAGGAGAAACAAAAGCGAAAGATATCGACATAACTGGTACTCGAACCCAGTCTTTCATCTTCCGGGAAGATATTTTAACCGTTAGAATAGTTAGGTTAGATAACCAGCCCAGAAAGGGAGGGTAGGATTCGAGCCCCAGTCATGTCGATATATTTCGCTTTAGTTTCTCCCAGGATATATCTTATGGTGAGGATTGGTGGCAGTCTACAAAAGTGCCGGCCGATTGAAGAGGCGTTTGATATATTTCAATACGCCCCCATGATACCAGATGACACCACACACGGTGTAAAACTCTGGATATTTCCTTCTTTAAATGGCTCCTTCAACAGCGGAGCAACTCACCTGCCATTCCTCCGAATTCTCCTCCCATTACCCTCATTGCCATTATCACTTATCAGCCACCTGTTGTGCTCATCCCTCGCAATTCTCCTATCTCCGGCGCCACCTCACTAAACAAATCGCCTGAGTTTCAAGGAAGTATCCAAATCTATTAGAAACACCAAACACACATATCATGAGACAAGTAATAAATATACTTTATTCTACAAGTGGTTATTTTCGGTATTATTTCGTCAGCCCGTTGATATCTTCATGTATTTTGCAAATGAACAAGTGACTGTGATAAATGTCAGTACTTCTATGGAGCGCCTACCCTTAAACCAACTGAAACAATGTAAATTTACAGAAATGTGTTTATATTGAATTCTGTTAGTGTCTAAATTTTATCACTTATCTAAAGTTAAAAATATAGCAAATATAATACGCTGTTACAGAAGAATCATACTCAAATGAGTAGGAAAGAACGAATTTTAGATGCGATTCCGCAAATCATTTCTTTCGTTTTTCATAATTAATAAATGAAGAGTATAATAACGATAGGTCTTCCCAAGGAGAACCCTTTTCCTTGAATGATAAGTCTGTTGTAACAGATAAATATCCTTAACTCTTACTAAGGTTCGCTCATTTTTACAACCACCTTAAACCACTAACTTAGGAGAGTAGTAGTGAGTTACTAGTCGGTGTCAGTAGTAGCTCAACAAGCACTTTGTCAACGGTTATGTAATTTCTTTCCTCTGCCTTAAGCATAATTTAAGCGTTTTTCTTTGAAAAATTTCCAAAATATTTAAATGCCAACGCATAACTTTTACGTATCCAAAACATATTAAATAGACCACCAAAACACAGCCAATCTTCAAAACTATCTGAACTCTCACGGCACTCTTAGGTCTTCATAGACTCACTTCAGCAAAAATTGCTGCATTTATTTCAGAGCCCTGATTATTAGTATAATTAGCTAACTAAATAATCAATTATATGTGATTTTATTTCTTAAAATTATTTATTGCTAATATTATTTATTTATTTCTTAGTGCCCTCGCTTACAACCATTAATATGACATTTAAGCGGAGGCAAAATGAGAAGGAAAACAGAAATACTTTTTCGATTCGAAATTATGCTAAAGGTGGACTTAAACTTATAAATATTCTATTGTAAGTAATTCCGCAGGATATCATTCAATAGGATCTCGTGTATTTTACCGAGGAAGAATTTGTTACTTTTTTCGTCACTAAAATAAGTTACACCTCTTAATCTGGAGGAGTACTTTCATTGACATTTTCCCAAAATTCTTTCGCTATTTATTAATTTCACAATAAACATTTTAACACTTTCCGTCGCTGTAAATTACGCTTTATTTTCCGAAAGCAGCCCTAGTTTAATTCCGGAAGAGCGTCAATTCGCTTGTAATTGTGAGCTTTGCTTTCATTGCAGTTTCATTAATCATCGGGTGAATAATGAGGCCCAAGCCGCGTCCAACTACGAAATGCGATAATAAAAATGTCCTCATTCACTCTTAATTGAGACGTTAAGCTCGCTTCGAATATATTTTTGAAAAAGTATTTTACGAGCAATGAAATTCTTTTTATACACTTTTTAGAAGGAGATTGATAAGGCATCGCTTAGTGAGTCGCGATATAACATTCCAATCGTAGGAATGAATAATTCGCCCGTTGATTGCGACCTTTCTCGGGTTAACGCTCTTCGCTATTTGCATCGTCATCTTTGCTTTTATCGCTTCCCTATCCACGTCGGTATAATTATTACACGATTTGCTTTTCTAATAAGCATTTTACCGATGAATTATACTCCATTTTGCCTCCTCGACTATTCCGAAAATCGATCACTCTTCACTTCGTCTTCTCCGAGTGATCAAAAATAATTTGACTCAGGATATTGATTAATGCTTTTACTTTGCGATCGAAACAATATTTCACGGTCCTAAATATTACCATTATTAATGTTTTTGATGACTCCTCCACAGTTTTCGCCAAGGTATCCTTCAGTGATTAGGCAAATTACAGTTAAATATAAAAATATCGGTATATAACTTACTTTTGACCCCAATTAATTAATTTGAAATCTATATCTTTATAATTCTACGAATTACTTAAAATCATTCTTAATATTACGAATATTTAAATATCAATAATTCCGCCACTGCGGTAAAGAAGATGTTCGACTATTGCTAAAGACTTCTGAAATATTAACAAAACATATCTATGACAATGGTACCCTAAATTTATTTTGGCATCACTTCATGCAATTAAGTATATTCAGCGACAAATATTTTATTTACCTATCATACAAATTTGGTGTAAAAAGGAACATTGCTGATTCCTAGATGGTTTTGATATTCTTCTATCTATAACTGAGATATATCAACCATCTTCTTCTTCTTCGACCAATCCTAATTTGATCATAGAAAGCAATTTATTGTAAAAATGAAGATTGTGTATCAGTGTAACATACAAGGAATCCCTTAATTACCATAGTGGTAGGTAATATGTAAAATAAAAAGAAATTAATTAAAAAAATTGTTTAACAAAGTTGAGAATTAGCCCATTGATAATAGTATGAAATCCAAAGAAAGAATAAACGAACGTGAGCCTTCTTCAGAAAGACACAAAAGTATTAATTACCGCCTTTTTATCCTAATAAAAAGATGAAATGCATCTTTTTATTAGGTATTTAAAAAAGAGATTAGAATTATTAATGACTCGATTGATCACGTAGACGAAACACCGAATGAATTTGTTTTCCTCTTCCTCCGAGTTCCATATATAGGATGATAACCAATAACCAAGTTCTCATAACCGGCGCATGATGTTCAGAGAATATGATTCAGAGATGACAAACAATGGCAGAGTAGCGAGTTTAGCGGTAGAGTCCGCCCACCGTCCCTTGCTCACCACAGATCGACCATGGAAACCACCGGCACCTCGCCGACATTTTTCGGGCAAAAAACACAAGTACCTACCCGGGATGTATACAAGGACCTTCTCGCCCACCCCAAAAAAGAAACATCTTCTCATGCAATACATCGCTTCCGTGCACCCATTACCGGATTGCAGAGTTCTGTTTTACGAGAAAAACGTGACCATAAGAGAATCTTGGACGTCGAATCCCAAACTGCTTTCGCCCCTTACGACAAAACAGTTGAAGACGGCTGCGCGTTCAGAATGGAGATGCACTCACGATTTTCCACAGAAATCCGTGATCGTAAACTGGGATAAGGAATAGGAAATACAGGGGGAGGAAGAGATGCTACGAGGCAGCTGCTTCTACGAGCTTCCTCTATTAGCTTTGATTGATAAAGGTCCTTCCTTTTGATGTTTATGCGGCTGATCGATAGGCCATGTGAAATATTTTTACATCTGTTACGTCTCACCTGCCAAAGAGGAATCCTCAGAGGATTGGGTTTCGTCGCCGCCTTCCGCATTTTTTTGTCGTCGAATGAAAATATAGTCATATCGTGAAAGATTTCTCAAGGAGTGTGCAACTTTTGGTGCCTCGTGATTTATTTGCTATAATAGAAAAATATGTGAAATCAAGTCCATGGCGGGGGATCCCTACATGGGATATGGCCTAGCCATGTTGTTTATTTGCTTTAGTAACAGGTGCGCGTATATCACGTAGAATATGCTCTGAATTTTCATGGAGCAAACTTCATACGTCTTTGCAGATGCATTTTTCCAACATTTATAATGGTTTTCCTGTGCAGTCATCTTCAGGAACAAGCGTAATGATGTCTTGAAAATAACTCATCAAATAATTCATCGGGAATTTGATTTATTCATTTTTTTAGAGATAGCAAAACTTAGTAAACATAAAAACTAAGATAGTATTGAATATTCAAATTTTAAAGTCTTAGTTTGCGGAACATTCACAGTTTTTGTCAATATTTCCAATCAAACGATTATTCCAAATTTGGATTAAATTCACATATTTCTTTAATTAAAATATTCATATGGAATGCTTCATTGTATTTATATAATATTTGCACCTGATATTGAATCCATGTCTATAAACAAAACTGAGTAGTTAAGGCAAGATATGCAAATCCGTAGAATTTTTTCCGAACACGATCTTTCGATTTTCATTCGATATTCGAAGAAAATTTTCGCTTTAGTCGTTAAGCTGTGCAACGTGATGCAGAAACGCAGAAAATGGGAAAGCAAACAGTTCCTCTCAAGTTCAGCTTCACTGATTTTACCAACCGTGTGCTATTCTGTGGATGTCCATTCAAAATTCCGACACTGAAAAATGCTAATGAGAGATTCTTACTTTTTATGTTTGAAGCGCCCAAGAAGAGGCGCTCTTCTGGGAAGCCATAACTCCAGGGGATAACGGTTCTATTACCTCAAACTTAGATTCAAACTCAGAATTAGAATCGCGACTTGGTTCTTAACCTATTCCACGTTCTCTATCCCATCAGTGTCCTCGAATGAGTTTTAAATTTAGATGAAATTGATGTGAGAAGGCGGATATTTTTATCTTAACAGTTTCAAATATTTTTATCATACAAAAAAAACTTGAAACCTACAATTGCTTGAATGAAGGAAATAACTTTGATTATATTATGGATTGATTCTTTAGGTTCATCTTTCAGGTTTTATTTAATTGGATTATGAGTGGAAAAAAACCCTCAGTAGTTTCTTTATGGAATTGTAAAACTGAGAAGGGATGGATTTTGGGCAATTTTGCGCAATCGACCTGGAAATATATTGTTTGAGAGGTCTATTATTTGATAGATTTTTCCTGAAATTATCTACAAATAAGGAAACAGAAATTTCCAAACGAAAGGAGGGCTGATTTAGGGATCCACTTGTATAAAAATAGCTTCTTAGTAGAGAATGATGAATTTCTGCCTTTCTTTTGGTCTTCTGTCTATGTTACCAAGGTGCAAAATACTTCTCTCTATTACTTAATATAAACTGTATCATTAAGCTCTGAGCCTTAGTGTATATTTGATAATTTCAGGAGTTTGAAATTTAGATCAACATTTCTCTCTTCTCAACATTTTTCCTAATCATTTTATCACTTCCTCTGACTTACGATTTTCTTATTTCACAAAAACGCTCATTCTTTCGGTATTCTCACCCACTGAGATGTATGTTACTTATCGTTATCTTCCAAGACCTTTTCCTTCTATAACATCAAACATAAATATCCGTGACGATGGCTTATAACTATTGCTTTAATCCTTTGGATAATTTGTAGATTTTAATTCACTTTACTTATTTTGGTTTACTTCTAGTAATAACGCAGACCATTTCGAAACTTTATTATTCTAAACAACCTGCATTTTTCTCTCTTTTTAACGCTTGTGAAAGCTCTCGACACCTGACTAATTAAGTCCATAGAAACCAATAATTAAAAAATAAACCTTAAATAAAATCCAACGAATGTTTTCCAGTAAAAAAGGGAATAGCTTCCGCAATTACTCTTTTTTCAGCTTTTATAAATAACCTACTACCATCCAAACACTTCACGAAAAAAAAAGTATTCAATTCATATGCTTTACTAATTAGCTGTGGAACGTCATGCGGAATGAAATTAAAAATACATCTTCGTATAAACAAAAACTACTTTCGTTATGGAAACTGTATTTTTAATATGATATTAAGAATAACTCCTCTGAATGGATAAATCATGGCTAAACGTTGAGAATGAATGAATGAATGAATGATGGCTGAGTTTGAGGAAACTTGACCATGAGGTCTCTTAAAACGTAAACTCGTTTATTTATTTATATAAATAAGTTGCAATTTGGTCGGTGGACCAGGTGGCAACCGTCTGTCCGTCAATTTATGAGGTTAACTCTGAGATATAATTATGATATCGAAATGTATCCATGAGATCATATCGGAACAAATACAGCAGACCTCACGTAGGTGAGACATAGGTACTCATGGGAAGTCAATCTTGTTTTTGGAGATATATAATGGGGATAATAATATAGTTAATAATTGGGCATAGAATGAATAACTAAATTCTTATCTAATTTTAATATATTTAGGTCTCCCTCGTGTACTTGTCTTAAAGTCGTTAATACCCCTGCTAAGGACGCAATAATAGTTTGAATTTTCCCTAAGAGGTGATGACCGTCGGTTGGGTCCTCCGTCTGCCGGGAGAAGGAATGGGCAAACGCCGACAACGCTTAACCACCGCCGCCGCACAACGAACTCAGGAACTCGCACGGAAAGAAATACAAAAGTAAGAGATTTTTCAAAACAGTTTAAATTACGGAATTAAGAGCGATAAGTGGATATTGTTTTAATGTTCTCAGTAGGTTTTGGATTCGAAAATTGACAGAGATTGGCAGCATCAGAAGAAAACATACCACTCAAGTGATAATCTGAGGTCAATACGTAAAGATTGTATCCGTGCGTTATGTGATACTTCAGTTAACTCATATCCTAACTATACTGAACCTAATACACTCTGTATTTCTTCCGTTTGTAACATGTACATCATATTGTCTCTTCTAAGATATTTAAGATACTGGATCATTCTTTCAAACGCAATGGAAATTTCCTAAGACAACAGCATTTCCACGATACCAATGAAGAGGTAATAAACTGAAAGATGAGAAATCTGGCGAGAATGCTGAAGATGGCGATGACGTATCTCTTCGATGGTTAGCCTAGGATATACTACAGAAAAGCGATGAGATACGCATGGTTCACATGCTTTGAATTTAGAAGAAGAAACTGAAAGAGAAAAAGTGCCGCAGTCGGGAACCGAGTCTACACCGAGTCCCATCATAGCGCACGAAATTGAAGGAGGGATTGTTCTGTCGTGGTAGGTTAGAGGACAGAGCACCCGCCCGGAAAGTGGGAGACACGGGTTCGATTCCTGGCTGCGGAAGACTTATTCTCTTTCAATTTCATATACGGAGTTGGAGGAAATTGGGATGCTAATGGTGATTCTCAGTGAAGAATTAATTTAAGCCCTTAAACTAAAATTAGTGGTTATCGAATCACTATCAGTTTTTCAATGTGAGTGGAAGCCTAATTAGTATAATCAGGAAGCCAAAAATAAACTAGAATTCTAACGATAGGGAAAGTGAAATCGTGACCACTGAATAGATATTTGCCTTTCCCCAATTAAATTTAATATTTTTAGAAATCTTTGAATGAGAATTATAATTTTGGGATAACAAAATCGTCAATTCTTTCACCCCTTTGCCATAACAATCTCCAGAAAAAACATATCGTGAAGAAATATCTACGCTGTAAATAATTGGGGAATTATATAATATATTACACAATTGATTTTATGAAATTCAAGTTGTAATGAACCAGGTGGAGCGGCGCCTTTAGCAGCATCGAAAACTGATATAAATGTCAATAAGGCTCTTAATATGTACCTAATATTACACTTACCCCAGGAAATCCGGCTAATGAGATGCTTACTTGTCAGTAACTACTGAAGTTGTAATCTTAGTTGGATTATTTAAAGGGTTATATTTCTCAATAAGCATTTAATCAATCAGTGGACACGTACTTTGGTTTTTCTAATCCGATTAATCACTTACGGCAAATTGACCAACATGCTTACTCTGCTATTAATCTCCACTGCGCTATGAAACCTTAAATAGGGCCTTGTGTAAATAGATTATTGTAGACGGAAATAATCGTTGATTCGTCATTAGTGTACATTGATGTCTTCTCCTCAATGAGATGACGGTGAAGAATCACATTTACTTCCAAGAGTTAAACCGAAATGAAATTATTCCTAAGACTGTATAATGCAAGGTTTAATGTTTTGTTGTTGTAATAACTACACTACTTTGATATATATCATATGGAAAAATAAATTAATTGGTTTCAAGTTTTAAAAAGAATATAAATTTCAAGATTTTCTAATAATTCTTATTAAAAATATCAGAAAAAGTTACACACTAAATATGACACTTAAGAAGTTCCATACCACTTCGGTCATAAATCTTTAATTTCTTTCCTGGAAAAAATGTAGGTAGAACTAGAAAATGAAATTTCAAAAAATTTTGCTTTACACAAAATTTGGAAAATAAAAAAATGGAAAATATTTCGAGATTTTTTGCGCAAGTGGCTACAATAAGAGCTCAATGAACCCATGCAACTTTGTCCAATATCTATTTGAATTTCATCAGGAATGATTTCTCTTTAACATAAAATTCTTTCGTTCTTTTATTAATTTACTGATCAGATTATAATATACTGATTCCACTGTATTTATATTACATTGATTACATTACTGATTAGATTATTTTACTGGTCTGAAATATCTGAATTATAAAAAAGGAGTAAAATACATAACTGATTGCAGAATGTCACATACAGATTATTAAATGATTAAATATTTTCGCGTTGAATTCCAACTAAATAGCCGCTATATCCTAAAGTTCCATTTCAGAGCTTTCAAGATTGGATAATTTCTATCGATTATGCTTTTATTTCTTTCGCATTTCAATAAAATACATTACCTCTTTTACACAATGCCTATTTGGAGTCATGACTACACTTCTGACTCAAAGTCCCCGAAAAATAATTAATTCTAGAACTTGAAACGGCGAAGATAACACAGTAGTTAAAAGACTGAGAAAAATAGTATCCAAGGCAACAGCGAAATGCTCCTTAAGTCTTAGAGAATGGACTGTGAAGATGTCAATGGAGGCTACCGAATTTTCGTATTTTTTGCTAATATTCACGAAGCTGTTAATGTAGAGACGGATTAATTTCAGTACGCCCACTGTTGAAGATATCGCCCGCCCTCTGTCAAATATGAAAACGGCGCGTAAAGAAAGAAGCTAATGTAAGCGCGATTTAGGGATATTAATGAGCTAAAGAAATCTGCTTCGCAGATAACATCTTCTCTGAAGAACCAACATCCGAAATGGCCGGTGTAGTTTCAAAGCATTGTGAAGGACTTTTCATTAAGGATTATATCTCAAAATGGAGAAAAATTGCCTGATCATAACCGTGACCTTTCCTTTTTGGCAGGAACATAGGGCATAAGTCACTTTAACGGGACCTTTTAGCCGACAAAACTTTGATCGATGATTAGAGTTAATTAAATGCGATATCCAACAATTCGACTTAACGAAGAAAATTCTCTATTATTATCTGGTATCCTTTAGGAAATGTTCTCTGATACATACAAACTTTTGATAAAAACTTACGAAAATATCTCTTTGGAAATGCCTTACGGTTTAGACCGTTTAATACTCAAAGTACTATATCGGTAATTCATTCATTCAGTTTTGAATTTGCGCAGGAGCAATTCTAAATCATCATGATCGGTGACATATACTTTAATCATATTTCAGTGTAATTAATTGAAGGAAACATTTAAAAATATATTTTGTAGCACGTGGGATTATTTTTAGCATTTGAAAAAAATATGATCTGGAATTTTACTACGGTGGGTAAATGAAAGCTTAGATCTGAATTAAACTAATATCTACGTAATAGAATTTCATAATTATAAATGGGAGGGTTGATTCCTGATTGTTGATAGCAAAACAGTATCCTCATGTTCAAAGAACATTATTGCCATTATTGCTAACTTAACAGATTTTCTTACGCCACTATTAATTGCTATGATGCGTCCTAACTGGAGCTTCTCGTCAATGGGAGAGTATCGGCTCTCATGTTCTACTCTTCCTGTTCGTATCTACCGTCTTCAAATTTCCTTGTTAGATAAAAGAATTCATTGCTTGGCTCTTTCGAACTACAATCCTGATATTAACGCCAGCTTGACTGATTAATACAGAGTCGGTTCTTTCTAGATGAAATGGATTGAAAATAGTATTGAATTCTCTAGATGAGTAAGTTATCTCTCGATTTAGACATCTGCTTTGTAAATTTAGCAACACACTTCCCGAATATCTGCAGCTTAGATCTTCACAACTTGGTCAGAATCGCTGCTAAGATAGGAGAGAAGTTATTGCTGAGAATAAATAAAGCAAAACACGGTAAGGCCACCGATAACCCGACGCGATGAATTTTCTGATAACCCGAAAAGGAAATTAATCCAAATTATTCATAAAAATGTATCTTTGATGAGACGGAGAGAACGCACGCGAAGTATTTTATCGAGCAATGCATTTGTGTCTTTACCTAATTACAACTGAGTATATCGTTCTGAGTTTTAATCAGCGTCAACATTTATGCCATGGTCAACGGGTGTTAGGCGCTCTTGGAACTATGCGACGTAGGTAATGCACCTAATATGACGATATACTAAAATGAAAAGAATTAACGCGAAGAAAGCAAAGTTACGTAGACTGAAACAAACTAAAATGAAGTATGATCATACAGTGATTGTATTGACTCACTCCTGTAAGCAGCGTTTTGGAAGATGGGACTATTTTCCCAATTCCGCCCAATAAAGACGTTCGTATTGTATTGCATAAGCAGTCTGAGATGAAATTTAGATGTAAGTGAATCGTAAATGACTGAGATGAAGAAGATAGTTGAGGCAACAAATGGTCTTCATCTAACATAGGACCTAAGCAATCGTGATAGAATGCCTATTCTCCCGTTTTGAGTTTGGTGAGTGATAATCAGTTAAATGTGAAAATTACTCATTACCTATGAATACACGACATTGAAAGTAAAAGTATCCGACCCAGAGGATAACTATCATGTATTAAACTTATCATGTATTAGTTAAGGCTTCTACCATAGATTATATCATGTATTAATATTAGTAATTGTGAGAGAGATAAGTAATTGTCTGGGGGCCGAATGTTTTGTAGACAATCCTCGGATAGATAAACTATACTGACTAAAATGTAAAAAGGTATACGCCTATACTAAATATAGAAGAAAGAGTTTCACTTCGGAATGCGATTCTTAACAGGTTAATAAGAAAAGACCAATTCGAGTGTTAAATTAGAGTAAAGATAAAAATTTTCTGAGCAAGGTTAACGTATATAAAGATAATTATGCATGTCTTCTGAAACTGATCTACTCAAACGAGAGAAATGCTTTCTCAGGGAAAAGCCTCGCAGGACAACGAAAAAAGTAAAGGGCACTGAATTCAGGGGGGCGGCGATAGAATGGGGGCGGAGGGTCGTGATATCTCCGGAATCGTTCGCCCAGCACAATCTGCCCAGATTTCGTTTCCGTTCTCAAGCCCCCCAAACAGAAAGCTCCCTCCTCAGTCGATTCTTCCTCACTCTCATTCCATGTTGCAGTCACCAATACGGAATTGGGCCTGGGAGAGTTTCCAGGTTTGAATGTTCACGGCACGGGACAAACATAAACATCCCAAGTACAACACTGGGCATTAAATCTAAATATCCACATACCTGGGCGCTCTATCAATTGGCAGCCAAAATTCTTTTTTGATGGCGCAAGAGATTATGAGTAATGTTGAAGAAAGGGACAGTAATATGCAATATGGAAGGTTTATCTACCTTACCCTAGAAAAGGAGTGGGCAACCATTCGCTAAAATGCGACTTGCACGCTGGCACGCGAAACAAGTCCTCACCAAATTTATTTAAAACATTTTTTTCAACTTTTTTCGTAATAACCTATCGTTCTTCTTAAATTGTGTCAGTTTTTCATTTTCCACATTATCATTTACAAATCAAATAATATGTTCTTAAAAATTATGGTTCCAAATGTGCGGAAAATTTTGATTTCGTCGATTTAGGCACGCACTCCCAAAAAGGTTGGCCTACCCTCGGTTTTAATCTGAGGCTGCTCCTGGTGAAGCAACTACTACTTGGAAGTGGTGAATCAGTTGCAGAATGGCCCAATTTGACATCGATATAGTTTTTTCATTGTGAAATGGAACGACATTACTTTTCAAAACTACTGATTCGGCCTTAACTTTGTGGTACTCTTCAAGTTGAGGTATAAAAACAACTTTTACATTTTATATATATCATATTTATTCTTCTCTCTGCATAAATTTTGTTCTACATTCTTAAGTTTGAATGTATATAAGCCATAACAAATATTCTTTGATATATTAAATTAATTTTTTTTCCATCAGTTATAACCATCTGAGCTCATCCTAACAGACCTTGATTAATGGATTAATTAACTTTGTTGTTAGATATCGGATAGAGAGAACCTAGCTTTCATTTAATATTTGTTGTTATTATATAGTAATTATATTATTATGTATGCAATATTGTTATTAATGTCTTGGGCATGGTTGTGATAATATGAAAGCTATGAATAATATTAATTATGATATTCGCTCTGGTGACTCTTTATTGAATACCATTGAAAGTTTAATTCTTAGAGTGATTAAGCCACTCATACGTAAACATTTTTTGACATACAGAAATCACTTCAATCCTCGTCTTGCCAAATAAGTTCATTCCCTCTTCAAAGCTTCTGATGGAGGCAATGAAGGCCTAACTTTCTTCCTGATGAAGACAAACAGATAAAATCACCATAATTGAACCCATTATTGAAATAATGACATTCTCTCTCTATCTTGGGTACGTAGGTCTCTTCTTAAAATATTTCTTAAGGAATGGATTAAAAATTCCCCGGAATAGGATTACTCCGCGCTCTAGTCTTCGCTAGAATCGCTCTATCGTCACACATTTCGGCAGGTGCGATTCCTTCGATTCGTCGCCATCATTTGGGATATTTAATGCGGCCACCCTATCGATACACATCTCTCGCGATTCTATCTCGACAAAACATCGGCGACTCGGTGCGTGTTTGCTAAGGTGTAATCCTCCGGACGGAGATGTCGAAGTTCTTCATCATCGCGGAATTCGTGAGTTTTGCGAAAATTCTTTTGTTCCGAAGCGAAGAACTTTTTCGAGGATTGCGATCTGATTTATGCGAAACGTTCGCTGTGGTCGTAAATTGGAAAAGGAATGGTTGGCGCTGTCAGAATGTGCTTGTATTTCTGACGAATCGCTCTGGAGAATAAGTTTCGTTCATATCAGCCATGCATTTTAATTAAAACATGTATTTATGCCCTTACTAACCATTTTGTAGCGATTAAATGCTGCAAAGAATCTCATCTTTTGCCTGCAGAGTCAAACTGTCCGAATTGTAAACGAATGATCTGAACCAATTGCCATTAGTTACTATTGGGTGATTAATTAACATTTACTAACGACGGCATCTGCTAATGCGATAAGAATATTACTAGTCACTTGACCTAATAATCTTAATAAATCGCTTGAACCTATCAGCACTCTGGTAGTATGAGGCATTTGCAGTTGACGTATAAATAAGTAAATGAATTTCTACCCATGTTCAACAGGTAATTCATCAAATTTACTTTTATTTCTGTATTAAACGATGGAGTTATGATGAAATACGAAAGTTTAAAACTTTTTGAACTTTTCTCTTTCCGTGTTTGGTTATTTTTTTAAACTTGGCATTTGAAAGGGAAAAATATCTGAAATTGTTTTTATCTTTCTCTCAATCGGTTAATTCGTCTCTTTGTCGTGGAAATTACTCATATTCTGTGTAATGAAGTGAGATTTGGAATCATATTTTTCAATTTTGAACAAAATTTCCTCAAATACGGTTACACTCGTAAAAAGTATTTCTTTAAGAAAAGGAGCGCAGCAAACTGTATAAACTGGTAAGCTATTTAAGGCGGAGGATATTGGTCATGAAAAAAGTATTTCCAATTCTATAGCGCTTTTGTGCGTGAGCTTTCGGCTATAAATGAAACTATGTGTTTAGAATGTTACATTTACGAAGAAATTTAGGCGTGTGATTTATTCATTCCGCGGCGACTTTGGGCCGTAAAACAGAACAGAAATAGCTCACGACTAAATCGAAAATACGTAAAAGGACAAACGCCTGCAATACCAATTCATTGGATGCCCTACGATTCATAAAAAGGACCCGAATAAAGTTATTGCTTTTAGTTGAATATTGTACTGTTATTATAAGGAATATTTGGTTTCGAAAACGTATCCGTTGTAAATAATTTTTAAGAATTAACATTTCGTTCTTTGTGGTTTGGCTAATAAACGTCTTGTTCCATAAGAATGTTTTACTTTAATCTTCATTTCCACAAGCAGAAACCCAGGGGAATGATTCTATTCATCACGGTGGCATTCATTCTATTCATGTTCTTTTAACGAAACAGTATTTTTGTGCTCGTTATTGTGAGTAAGATAGAGAGAGAACTGCCTCTTTTCGCACTCAGAAACCAGTCATATTTGTGTACGGTTGCACCTTTTATAAGCTGGCACTTTTCATGAAAATTAACATATCTTTCCCTGCTTCCTCGTTTTTTTTCCTTCTGCTACGCACCCTATAAATTCTCACTCGGTATGAATAATAACCGTTGAGGCTTGTAAAATTTTTATCAATTCAAATTTACTAATTCTTAATTAAAAACAAAGAGTGTTTAGGAAGAATATTTTTATGCTCAATTCTGGCAGAGTTCTTTCATTTCAAAGTCTTATTAATTATAAATCTGTAATAAACATCTGATTCGCGGATACTTCCACTTAAATTACCCGCTCTGATTTTATATACTTACTCATTACATATCCATGTCGCATTCATCATATGGGATCTGATGAATTACACTGGAAGAAGATACCACATCTCTCTTGTATAGCATAACTCTTAATGTTTTACGTCGAGAAGTCCTTGTTGTTTCAAGATGACTTACTAAAACGTCATCAAGCAAAAATAAGGCAACCTTGCATGTAACGTGAAAAAATAGTGTCAACTGTGATAATTTGAAGTGACATGACTGGGACTCAAACACTGGTCTCCCACTTACCGAGCAGGTATTCTAACCACTGAACCGCCCTGCCGCGTTTATGGTAGTCCTAGTCACGTCACTATTTTTCACATTTATTTATCGTTAGGTTTTAAGGAGCACACCTCTATGTGCAAAGTAAATAACTGATCGTTTTCCTTCGTTGCAGTCATGTTGCGGCTTCATTTGTGTCCTAAACACAAGTGAACTTTCTTTTTTTTTAATGAACCAACGCCTGTACTTATCAAAATGTCTTCTCTTGCATTGGATTACTCTTAGGTTTGCTGGAATAAATTACAAGGCTTAGATTATTCTAAAGCTTCTCAGTCTCTGCGGAATTGGAGAAAAATAATTAAAGCCTCTATAAATAAATTGCTAAAAAAGGTAATACCTGGATGTAATCCGGAAAATAAAATACAAATTGTTGCAAGATATTACAAAAAATATATCTTTTCCGAGAAAATATTAGAAATTTTTTTATGCTTCAGGAAATATCCTCCGCAGTGATTACTATGGAATATTTTTGTATAAAACGTGAATTTTTCGGATGGAAATTGCTCAGAATTCCATGAAAGAAAAACTTTGTCTCGATAATATTCATTACAGTATAGCATGATAATATTCTTCCGAATGGCCAAAGTCATTCATCATTAAACATTCGCTTGTTTTACGGTAATTTGAAAGATAAAATGGTGTATTGGTAACTTCCAAGTGCCGCAGTAAGATATCAAATATTGTGCGTATATGGTGCAAGTAGTACGTAATAGCTACAGTGTATTTAATGACATAAAGGTAGCTTACTTTGGAAGTTGTCAGTAAGAAAGTCGTAAATGTGCATTGCATATATCCATATTTAAGCATGCGGAAGAAGATGACGATGAACTATCTGCAGCTAGTTTCCTGAAGTTCCTCCGTTAAATTTGTAATGTATCTCTTAGTATTTTCAACAACCCGCTCAGACAGAGATAGTTGAATGGTAAAGCCGGATGGTAGTAATCCTACATCATCAGTCGTGGGAGATTTCGTGTAAAAGAGTCACAATCCTTAATAATCCCTGATTAGGGCGTGGAAACATTTAATGCGCGTGGCTACGAATCTCAAATCCACTTTTAATCGAAATCGCTCCCACCTTGAGTGACTCATCCTTACGATAGAGTCTGGTGATTTTAATGCCCGGCTCGTGTGCGTCGACCCCACACCGAACGCTCAAGAGCGCCTCGTTCCAACTCTTAGAATTCCAACGAGCCATACGTTCGCCAGCATTTCAACAAAGCCCGCAACCAAAGATTTAGTCCTCGATATCTCAGCCCATCGTGTGAATGGGAAGGGATCCAGAAAGAAACGCCCGAGGGAGAAATGGTAAATGTCGCTCTTTCTGGCGTTAAGATTGAACGTCGAGTGACACGGGGAGATGAAGAGACTTTCAATTCCTCTCCCACTCGAGAGGAAGCGGGCAAGAATGATAATGGGAGCTAAGAAGACGGAGGGGAAATGATCGGAATAGCTTATATGCACGGCCTTTTACACAGCGTTCATAGCAGATGCTTATCAAAAAC
This sequence comes from Ladona fulva, assembly GCA_000376725.2. NCBI lineage: Eukaryota > Metazoa > Arthropoda > Insecta > Odonata > Libellulidae > Ladona > Ladona fulva. Next base: position 468,037 of record KZ308657.1, read on the forward strand.
TTACGGCGTTTTATTCGGAGGATACGTGATGGAGACGGACTCCCTCTTAACCCGAGTGGAATTCCTTTATTTCGAACAGCTTTCTCCCGAGAATTCTTATATATTTTGTCTAGGGTTTTCCTCCCACGCGGGGGTGGATGTGCATGTTGAGGAAAGGGCCCTCGCGGCCTCAGAAACGTTCCTGCGCCCATCCACTCGTGGGATAATCTTTAAGTGCAGCCGGAGTTCGTATTCAAGCCGCATTTGTCCCTCCGCTCCACTGCTTTGCACTGTTTTTCGCCCGCTCAGTATTCTTGGTGGGGAGATCCACACCACCCCACGGCTTCTTTCCCATCCCTTAACTCTCTTACGGGTTTATTCCTTGAAATAAATGACGAAAATCGCCTCCGTGCCCTAATGCCGCGCTTGTAGGTGTAGCCTTGATTTGTAGTTTACAAGATCTTTGTACCTGCCTTTGTCGATGCTATCGAGAGAGCGTCGCGTTGCGTGCCCACCTTCTTTCACGGCTTCCTTATTGATCGCTTTGGCGAGGTTGAAGTGTCTGCAGATATCTTACGATTGTCGGAATATATGAATAGATTTCCGCTCTTTTTGGTGCATTTCCATAGAGTATCGCGGTGCTTTCTTAGTTATGGATCCGATAATGCGGAGATGGACTCGGGTTTTCTTGGAAGGCTCTTGGCATCCAGAGCTGTGGAAACGAATGATGCATCCGCACAATACACATACTCGGTCCGATTAACCCATCAATTTAGCTCGGAGCGGTGACTTGAATATTTTTTTAGTGTGTGCTTAACGACTTAAACAGTAAGAATACACATCTTCTCCTGAGTTTTTTTCCGGTAAATATGTTTTGCTTTACCTGAAAGCCGTAGTTGCCGCAAGAAAAAATCCAATAGGTAATTTTCGGGATAATTTTAAGAAATACCGACGTCACACTCTGCTCTCGTTTTCATCATTAGAGCAACATCACGTTATTAACTCCTGCTATTATTTTGTTTCAGAGATCTATGTAAATGCAAGATTACTGACGGATAATGAGACCTTAAGGATCTACCGGCTATCAAATCACTGTCTCAGTCACATATATTTTCTGCTATTATTTGTCTTTATATACATAGTGTGCTTTTAGTTTGTTGGAATATAGATGAAATTTCGATCCTTGACGCAAGTTCACGAAAGATATTCGTTATTCCAAGAATAAATTAGTTGATCGGTAACAAACGTCCTATTCATTGCATTATGCGTAATTATTTAAAATATAATTATATATGATATTATTAAAAAAGTTACATCTCGTTTTACGCCAAATTTAATTGAAAACCATACATCATTGGGTATAAGAGGGAATTCATCAGTCTATACGCTGACCCACTTTTCTAAAGAATTACTTGGTGTAATAAGATATAGTTTGTGTTGCTTTTACGTGGATCAAAATTGATCGCAAATTTTCCTTTTTTAAAAATCGTCATTTCTTCTTTATTTAAAGTTTTTATATTTACATCTCAGTTCGAGATATTTACAGAATGTGACAAGGGTGGGGAACCGACGACTCGGGTTCCCGAACTAACATACGAGAGAAATTTTGGCACGCGAAACTCATCATCTCTTTAGTGTAATCATTGTGGATCCTATTGATTAGTTACGATGATAGGCCATTATATACGTCATTTAAAACATTTTAATTCCATCGTTGACATAATCAGGCTGATTGTAGAATACGCAGCGGTTGTTTGGAATCCTCCTGAATCGAACCTTATTCAGGAAGGTGTGCGTGTAAAGGCGGTAAGATACGTAGTTGGCAAACAAATAAAGGTCCAAAGTTTAAGTAAAACGCTGGCTCAGTTGAAGTGAATATTTTCGCTACAGTCGAGAAGTAAGACATTTAGTTCAGCCGGGATCTATAAATCGAGGGATTACGAAGAGGGATGAACTGCGTGCAAGGTTTGAATTTCCTAGTTACATTGGACGTGGCGATCATATGTTAAAAATCAAGTAACGCGAAAAGAAAACACATATAACGACATAGGTATTCGTCAATTGGAGGGCATTAAGGGACGGAAAACTTTATCAGGAGAATCTCTCGTAACAATGCCGAAAATGTAAAAATATTCAAAAAGGAACTTATATCTAGTCATATTTATGAGACTTCACGGCTTTCTCCACCACCTCTGTGATTTATCATTATGTATAATGTATTATTTCACAGTTCTTAGTCATTTTACTGCAAATCTAGCAATGATCGTATTGTGCTTAAGTGTTTTATTTTTTATTTCTACTATTTGCTGAAATTAATATATGTTACTAAATGGATATCATACGTTGTATTTTGTGTAAAAATTTTGTGATGTGCGTAAAAATCTATATACTGTTATAATTTATAACATTAATCTATCAATCTTATTATAACTTTTTAATATGTTACTTTTAAATGCTTCACTTTATATATTTAATTGACTGCCAAAGAGAAGTTTTTGGAGGGGGTTTCCATCCTGTCTTTGTGCGAAAGTCAATCAGTTATTATCCACAAAATTAATAATAAATATATATTAGTAATATAGATAATATCAGTATCTCAGTCTATGGTTTGGCTCTACATTGATATGCAAGCCATTTATATTTATCACATATGGCACTCTCACCACATAAGGTTCACCCTTATCCTGGAATTGACAATTAAGGTGAATTATGGGCTATCCAACATGGGAATGAAGAATTAGAGGTCCTCGAAAAGAGTTTTAAAGTTCTCAGGGATTTGGAAATGAAAATCTTAAGAGTTAATTATAAATAAAATCGACGTTAGAAGACGTCACTTTGTGGAAAGAAATCACCGAATAAGACAGTACTTTTCCATAAAATATTCTGCGGGAAAGTGCTTAAGTCGTATTACTCGGTTGAGGGTTAATTCACTATTAGATATCCACAAAACAAATATGCATTTAAGTTACGCACGTATCATCTAAATGAACTATTCCTTGACTTATCCAGAGATAAAAATACCTGAATAAAATCTAATATACTTAAAGGAATAATTTAGGATTATGATTTCCTTGAAGGCTATGTTCATAGAGAGAGAGAGAGAGAGAGATTATATTTGTCCTAAGGGAGACATTTATCTCAAGTTTTAAAAGTTAACAATACTTCTTTTCCTTTAATCTATCGCTCCTTCTGAGCAGTTCCGCAGGGCTAGTGACGGGAGATCCATGCCCTTGATTAAACATAATTACTACTTTAGGCTACATTTTAAGCCAACCGATAGAGTAAGATAAACCTCTAAAAGTAATTATTTTAAAATTGAATTTAAATATTTCTGGAGCCTGTAATTTTACTTTGATGAAAGGTATGAATGGATTTAAAATTTGCGGTTTGCTAGTTCATATTCTGGAGCCACTCAACAGGAGCAAAACTTGACGATGAAGCGATATCTACGTAGCTCTTGGAAAATGATTATATTTTCCTAACAAAATCTCATAGAATAATAAAATATCTCAGAAGCGCAAATATATAGATTCATTTGATGGTGCTGAATAATATGATGGCGAATAACATGAACACTACGCCGGAGAGCCACAACATATTGATGCGGAATACGGCAGAGGAATTCTAAATCGAATTAATTTACTCTATCACTTTTGGGATCCTTAAGTTGAAGATATTCAAATGTGTTTTCGGTTTTGTCTCCATGCATACATCTGCTTCACTATAAACATCAAGATCTCTTACTTAAGCAATACAGTTGTTCTCTATTTAGAGTTGTTTACTCTCTTTGGTATCGATCGCTAACTTCCAGATTAATGTCGTTAAGCACCTCATTTGCAGATGTTATATTCAAGTGCATTTCATCATCATACTTTCCTGGTAAACTTCTCCCTTTTAATGCTCTTATCATCTACGTATAGAATCGTTGTTATCTACATTGCCTTTCAAAGGAGAGTTGGAATAAGATATCATTGAGTTACCTGAAACTGAATGAAAAATACAAGATCTATTATGTACGCGATCCTTTTCCGATATTTTAAATCATTTTACTTAAGGCATCTTTGCAGGTGCCAATCATTACTCTTTGCTAATATTTTAGGCTACCGTAATTCTCCTTCGCAGATTGTCAAAAGCATCTATCCGAATTATCTACATCTACATGTGTGTCATGCAAGCCACCTTTTGGCGTGTGGCAGGGGGTACATACACTATAACTATACCTACCTAGAAGGTTGCTTTGCCGTATCGTCGGTGGAAGAAATACATTCTTGAAGTGACTAGTCCTGGCATATATTTTCCTGATATTTTTCCGCAGCATTGAAACGTCCTGTGCAACAGGGAGGACTCATTACATCGGCAACATCCTCCAGAAACGTACTCTCTCTGATTTTATCAACTAAATTGAGCTTTAAGTCTTCTATCTTCTAAGGATTCCCATCCTGTGATCTGAAGCATCTGAGTAACGCTCACTGATTTTTTGTTGGAATTTGTGAACAAATGTATTGCCTTACGCTGTACTTTTTTATTTTAAGCAGAGTGAAGATGTTTTAATTATAAGTTACCGCAGAATGAGAGAAGGATCTAAATATGCAGATACAGATGTACGTAAGGTTAGAATTGTAGATCAGAGACCTGTTAAAGAGGCTGGAGACCAATGCCTAGAACGAATAGAATAGCATGAGTGCATAATATTCTCCAGAAACTCCGTAATTCTGTGCGCGCAAGCCTAAAAGAGCCTAAATTGTCCATGTATTTCCCAAGCGTGGAGCGCACAGCGAAAGGGCTCTCATTGCGTGTCAACAAGACTCACGCAATCGAAGTCGCAATGTGTAAATAAAATTTGGAGCTCCGTTGGCTGTCCTCTCGGCGAGATTTTAATCTCATTCGGGTCACTTTATTAAGCGGGAGATGCTATCAGAGGCCGGCGAAAGAATGTAACCGTCCCTCGAAATCCTTCTCAACAAAATTCCTAAGAATCCCTTTGACTCCGAAATTCGGTTTGTTTATATTTCACGCCGCGGATCATATGGCTGCTTTCAAAAAAGGGACAGGTTCTTTCAACATAACCTTAGTTTTAGTAAAATGTATGCGTCCGTAGTTCTCCTTCGTCTCTTCAGAGAATATCGGGATAACATTAGAATCAAAAGTATACATATTAAGAGAAGTCGTTTAAAGGCAATTAAAAGAGCGATTTTTGACGTACAAAACATTTTATTAAAAGTCTTTCGATTGATCCATTAAATTTCATCAGAAAGATTAATCTAGCTTCTTTCTTCAAACGATTCCATCATACGTCAAACTAATTCTTGGTGACACTTGCTGAGCTATCAAGGCAACAGCATAACCGTTGGCATTACATTAAAGGTTTTCTAATTAAGGAATACGAAACTTCACTTTAGGGCACCTCATATCGATTTTGCCATCAATAATTATAAAATTTGGCTTAAATACGAAATCATGCTATGAAAGGTGTTCCGTGTCGCCAATTCATGTTTTTATGCAAGGAATGAGCAAAGAACACGGCCGGAATATCTTAACTTTTTTTTCGGTGTTTCAGAGAAAAACCTTTATCATTAAATAATTATAAATTAAAAACATGAACCAAATCAATTTTAGTCAAAAATATGCCGTTTAATCTCTCTTTTATCATGTAGTAATATTAAAGCGTTGAGATTAAAATAGCGGACTTCATTTTGACCAATGGAGTCGATATTAATAAAAACTGAAAACCCGGCAATGTCAGATCAGTTCAGCTAGAGAACCGGTCGTTACCTTAACGCTCTCCTAGTAAAACTTCTACAGTATTTTGAGTCATCAATGTAAATATTCATCAATGTACATCTCGAAGTTGTGCACAGCTAATCTTTAGCTGATAAATCCCAAGGAAGAATGGACTTGAAAAGGGGACCGGGAATCGAACCCGGGTCTCCCAATTGCCGGTCGGGTGCTCTGTCCGTTGAGCTTTCCCGGCAGAACATTTCTCCAAGCCATTCGGGATACTTTGTGGGCAAGGACGTTGCGAGTTTCTGTCCGTTGAGCTATCCCGGCAGAACATTTCTCCAAGCCATTCGGGATACTTTGTGGGCAAGGACGTTGCGAGTTCGTCCACATGGTGGCATCGTTCGCGGTCTGGCTTCCTTGAAGCACCGGCCACACAAAAAGGAAGGAAAGGATACCCCCTTCAGGCTGTAAACACATCCCGTCAGACTTTTTTCAAGTCCATTCTTCCTTGGGATTTTTCCTGGGTGAGCACCATCTTGCGCAGTCACCCTTACCCGTTTTCCTGTCTTTAGCTGATAAATTAATAGTGATGTGAAATCAGGTCTCAAGTTCTTCCAATTATGAATCGCAGTTCGTGGAAGAGTCTGTGAATCGAGGACTAACAGTATGTATGTACAAGCTGTTGATATGGGTTAAGTAGAGGGAATTTCCTCAAGGGAGGTGGTAAGATTTACGGCGGTTTCAATTCTGGCCGATGATCGAAAAAATTCTTCATATAAAACCATCGTCGTTCATTTCGTGAATTTTATTCACCGCCAATTTAGGGGGTGAACTTCGATCAAAAAAATTCCCCAGTCACATTTCGCATCAGACAACAACTCATCAATCACCAAATGTGCCGAATTCCTCCTTTGGAATGCCGAAAAAAGACTGCATTCTTGAGACTCACCTCTTTACTCCAATGTAACAGAAGGGCTGGAAAATTTCACCCGATCTCGAATTTTTATGCCTGCAAAAAATTATGTTTTTCCCTTCTGAAAGCTATCTTTTTATCGCTTCTGGCGGTTGCCTTGGCGACATGTAGATGCCTAAAGTTTTGGAAAACCTTTTAAGAGTATGAAATAGTGGATCTTAAGCCTGCGCACGTGATTCGGGAGAAAAAAGACGAAAATAAAAATGGGAAAATACTTTCTCGAGGAATTTACGATACGAGCGAGGAGTCGTTCATTGAATGACAATATATGCTTCCCAAACGGCCGCAATTCATTTTGTGACAAATGGAGAAGGCACTACCGCTCTCTTATATTCTTCGTCATCCCTAAATAATTTAGCTCTGAAATTAACAATACGAAAGCTATTACTGTGGCCTTTTAGGGCACTGGTATTAAATTGACTATTGATTTCCACTCTATTCTGTGGATGCTGAGGATGGTAGAAATCGTCGTAGCAAATGCTCCTTTACTACAAAAAAATAATTGTAGCATAAAATATTCAGATTCAGTTACAAATTCCTTAGCTATATTATGCTATTCGTTATTTTAAGCCAAAAGAGATTTTGATAACAAGGGGCACCTTGATGACCTCAAGTCTTATATATTCTGTAATTCCAATTCAACGTGAAGAAATATTACTCTTTGAAACAAAAATGTATATGAAACAAAAAATATTTCATTTGAAAAAAATGATAAAACGTTTCTCCGTGTCACGTCTTTTGCATCAAAAATTTTATTCTGCTAATTGCTAGTCAATTGTTTTTAAGGGAAAAGGAAAACATGTGTTCTGTATTTTCTTCATATCGTTGGTGTTCAAAGCGCGGACTCTCAAAATGTTTTGGTCCTCATATTCGCGGATCACTAGTTTTATGTTCTGGAGGCGGATTTTCACAGAATAAGTTCCAAAATAATTACTGATATTTATAGAAAGAAGAAGTAGTTTATATAAGAGAAGAAGGGAGAATCGTGTATATTACACATTAAATTATTTTCTAAAACGCATTTTGTAAACATTATTATTATAAATTCTAAAAGCCTCTTTATACATCTGTGTGGCCGACTGATAATTTTGCTTACACCTCAGTGATTTCGTGGTCTAATACAGTACCATAATCTTGGTTTCAAATGTTCCATTTATTTATTAATTACTCATGACATTTTCTCAGATACGTGATTTTCTTTTAAAATATTGAATATAAACTTTGTTTGCTTTAATCACTCGCATCAGCGTCTGCCAGCACTTTTATAAGATACGGCTATACGTTTCTAAGATACGGCTGAAGGATTTCGCGTCTTCGTTGGCAAGGGGAAACTTTGGGAGCTTCCGTGACTATCTTCAAATAGACTAAAATCACGATTCAATGCATTTAACATGGCTTCCGTATTATAGAATTTCGATGCTCGGATGTTTCACATCTGCCCACTCGCATATTTCCCGCATCATCAAGTGGGTCCATATAGTGGTGGGGCAGGCCCTTTCGCGGGCCCTTCCGCCCTTTGAGAAGGGCCGAAGTGCTTGTCTCCGAAGGTAGGTGGGATGATTGAGTAGGGACACGGCATCTGAATCACGAATCGCTTTACACAGATATACGCGGGACGTCCGTTTGATCACTGGAGTCACGCTTGAATAACTGATGTCCCCTACATCTCCGCTCCGCTCTTTGGGAGATGTTCCAGAGAAATGTTTTATTTGAGGGATTTCCACTCCCTCCCCGATCTTCTTTAACTTAGTTTCCGGTCGACTTCGAGTTGTTTTATGCGTTTATTTGCAGCGAAAATATAAGCACAGCTGAAGGCGATTGATATCTTGATACGGAGATTCAGTTTTTTTGTATGTATGTACCATAAAAATTTTAATAACTTCAGCATATCAAATAAATAAAATAATGTAGGGATGGGAAATTTAAGAGAATTATGGAAATGATTGATTAATATTGAGTAGTCTCCTCAAAATTTTCTCCAGCTTTTATTGCCATTCCTCTATAATTTAGATCATAGCCATGAAAAATGCTAAAAATGGTATGATACATCTACATCTACATAAATACCCTGCAAGCCGCCTTTTGGCGTGTGGCAGGGGGTGTAATAAACACCAAGCGCTTGGGTTACCTCTTTAGCTTATTGTTGTCGCGTAACGTTCGCGGAAAGAATGAGTCTCTAAAACGACTTGTTCTCGCATCTATTTCTCTTATTTTAGGCTCATAATCGGATCGGCTGAAGTAGCAAGGGGGTCGAGTAATACCATTTACGTCTTTCGCAAATGCACTTTCTCTGAATTTAGCAAGAGATCGCAGCCTAGATTCTAATATTCTTTCTTTCAAGGATTCCCAACCGCCATCTGAGAGCATTTGCTTAACGTTTGCTTTTCTATCGTAGAAGTTTATAACAAATCGTATCGCCTTGGGCTGCACTTTCTCGAGTTCGCGAGCATTCGTTTCATGCACTGGGTCCCATATACTCCATCTAAATATATACCCGCCTTCCGACATGTGGTGGGGAGTTAGATGACAATACCTTGCGAATTTAGAAGATATTTTTCTCAGTCACTTTGAAAGAAACAGATACAGGTAGATGCAGGAGAAAATCATCGAATCACAGAGTTATTCTCATTCTACCGAAATGATAAAATGCAGAACGATATATTGAGATTGCGATGTATGTTGACTCTCATTTCTCCATGTCAAAATTGGTAATAAAACATCCTGAATAAATGTGATATAAGAATAAAGTAAATAACGTTAATGATAATACATATAAGATAAATTAAAGAAATACGTAGTATAAAAAAGACAAACTTAATAACTTGCATAACTTTAGCGATATTTTTAAGAAGCCTACTATTTTGTTGAACTTATTATCTACGTATATTGCATAGCTTTCACTAAAATACTACTTTTAAATGCTTGCATAATCCGCGCTAGATTCTAGATAAGATTTTTACGAGACTTTTGAGCCAAGAAAAACACCTGTGAATCGTGGAAACTTTCCCAACCTCTTGGAAGGGAAGGAAGTGAGATCTGCTATCATTTGAATCAGCATCTCAACCAGTTGGCATGCACTTAATGAAGGACCACTACTCCCTCATTTCGACGCCAGAGTACTCTCGGCGGACGTTGGCATCCGTAATCCGGGGCAGCATCTCAACTGGAGCATAAAGATGCGTCGTCCGCCAATTAAATAGGAGACGACAACCTTCTCGCTCACGCGGAAATTGCGATAAATCCAAATCTAATCGCTCAAAATGATTGCCATCTGATACTGTGTAGATTTCTGAGGAAGGGCTTCTCAAGTGCCATTTACGCGGAAAACTGGTGCGCCGCTTGTAAGATTTAGTTGTTCCGCATAATGCCTTAGGGCAGAGGTGAGAAACCTGTGGCCTTTTGGAATATTCAGTGCTGTCTTTTAGTCGCTTTCTGAGACAAATGCCCGTATTTTAATAATTTTGTTTCCTCAATTTGTTATTACTTCAAGTGTATATAAAATGGAAAATGTCATCTTTTGACCTTGTCTTCCCCTATGTCTTTTCCCTTGCATTCTACCTTCAATTACATACTTCAGCCTCTCCTCAATATTTGTTCCACTTATTTCCCCTGTGGACGCTTATTTACTTCAATTAAAACCTTTTCCTCCTCGACACTCTCTAATACCTCTGCGTTTGTTATTCTATCGACTAAACATGCTCTCTCCATTCTACGCCATATTCACATCTCGAAGGCCTCTTTCGTAAGGTCCACGTTTCACACCCATACAGCAGCACTCTTCACACCTGGGATTTTACCAAACTTTCCTGATTTCTTAACACGGACGACGTAATTTTTCCGTAGCTTGTGTACCTCCATGGCTTTGAGGAATTATAATTCATAGAAAATATTTGACTCGAGAACGTCGTTTTGGCTGAGGGAGATTTCGGTCAACGCTTCTCATTCTTTCTTACTCCATGGACACCTACTCAAAACTTGCGGCGCTTTATACCGTAGGTTTATGAATTTATTCACCATCCCCACAGAAATCCATGCATGGTAATATTAGAGATATTTACGTAGGAATAGCGGAACACATAACTATCGTAAAAAACCCGGTTAGCGGGGTATTGAACCCAGGATATCGGGGTTGGTAGGTCAATTTTGAAATTATAATTTAAATTTCCTAGATCCTAGAAGCTAGGTTTTATAAAGCTCATTGAAGGTAGATGCAATGTAAAGGTTAGAGAGCGATGTTATTTCACCTTAATTAGGCCCCATCTGGAATATGCGGCGAGTATATGGGACCCAGCGTATGAAACGTGTACCCGCGAACTCGAGAAAGGCAATGTGATACGATTTATTAAAACGTGCTACGATAGAAAATCAAGCATTACGCAAATGCTCTCAGAAGCAGATTGAGAATCCTTTAAAGAATGGAGATTAGAAGCTAGGCTGTGATAAATTCACAGAAAGTGCATAAATTTGCGGAAGACGTAATCGGTATTATACGACCCTCTTCCGCTACTTCGGCCGATCCGACAATGAGCGTAAAGTAAAAGAAATTGATGCGAATACATTCCGCGAACGATACGCGATAACAATAAGCTAAAGAGGTAACTCGAACGCTCGGTGTTTACACCGCCTGCCACGCGCCGAAGGACGGTTTTCAGGATATTTATGTAGATGTAAATAGCCAATACAGACTGTTAATTTAGGAGCATATACTACTCTTCGATGTGAAACTCAGAAACATATCGTAGGAGTCTGAGCACACTGATGTGTCTTGCCGCGCCGGGTGGAAAGCACTGGGCTTACGAATGTGAACGAATCTTCGATAGCTGAGGCATCGCTGTATTCAGTCAGCATTTTGGATTTTAAACCAAGTGAAACCTGATACCTTTGTTCTTCAGGTTGTCATGGAAGTTATCTTGAGATTTCCTGCTATGGGGACAAGAAATTTTCTACACTCTTTTCTTAATCGAAAGGATTACGCGTCTGCAATAATGGCGCCGTGCCATCCAGGAAACGCGCAAAACTCCCTTCAACTGTCAGCTTCGCGCCCTCTCCTGCGCAATCTGAATTCTGCTCGCTTGTCACTCGAGAGAGCGCCGTATTAAATCTTGAGAGAGAGCCCAATAATTGGAATGCGCGTCTCTTAAACGGATCTGGAATTAATCCCCGATCTTAGGCCGAGGGCATCTTGAGTTGCCTTAATTCACGAGGGAGCGGCAAAATGTTGTGAGATAAGCTGCTGATTACAGCTTCTTCCGCCATTCGGAAGTACTCATTTAAAAGGCTCTCGTTGAAAATTACAAATGCGAAAATGATTTATGACGTATCCTAAGGACTCCAAACTGCGGGGTGATTATAGGAATCGGAGGAAATTTAGCTTCCGAATAGAGAGGCGTGGATTTACATTTGCAGTTGGAAAAGTGAAGCTACTGATCCGCCTTTAAGAGGGGAGGTGCTAATTTACGTTGCAGCCACATCTAAGCTGTCATATTTGATGGACTTCGCTATAGGGAGGTGAATGAAGCTGGTTTATAAATATGGAGAAGAGATTTATGTGCTATGCAAATTGATACGCAGTGATAATTTCCCAGATTTGATTTTTTTAATTAAATGCAGCGTTCGTGCGATTTTTTCGCTATTCCAATGGATTTAGTAAGCGGATAATATTCCGCAACGATAGAGTATCCCACATTATATTCAGAAGACTTCTTTTTATCATAAAAAACTCACCTTTATATTTTCTTTTCGTTTTACCTCGATTATAATGGTATACTTCGGCTGTTTATTGGCATAGGATAGTCCGATTTCCCCGATTTGGCCTATTCTCATCTATAGGTTGATTCATTCATAAAAAGCTGCGGTATTCAGAGCGAGTAAAAATATCCTATGTAGTAAGTAAATAAATGAGAAACAATGGAGTTCGTATTTCCTACACGATTTTCTCGATTGACTGGTTGTCGACGTAGCACATTGTACCTGATGATGGCTGTAAGGGCGAAAACGGTCGATTAATTGAATCCCGTGGAAAATACGAAGTCGATTGTTTTTCATGTATTAAATGGCGTTCCACGAAGTAAGGTCCTATCATATTGATTACTATGTTGTAAGATTCACACTTGGACAAGGTGGTTTAGGTGGGATCGGTTTTAGCTCCACGGTGGCCACAGATAAAAGAAAAAGGCGTTCGTGATACAGATTTTCTTAGTAATTAAAATTTTTCTGCATTCTTTGGGATAAAATGAGACTACGCATAGTATCCTAATAATTGGAATACTTCATATGTTGATAATTTATAAAGATTTATGCCATTATTGTCAAGTATTATTACAACAGGAAACCCGGAAAAACGAGCGATCAAGATCAAACATTAAAAACATATAAACCTTACCTTCAAATACTACGAATGAATTAACTATATAATTTAATGTAATAAATATGTTTCGGCTGTATCTCGCAGAACGCCAGAGAAAACTGTGAAATCAATGTACCTCGTAACCTCCACAAGTATTTTTTTCTTCTACACGTCTTTAAATTTAATAGCATATATTTTATTTGTGGAATTTCGGTGTAAAATGAAATATTTGGGGAGATTACGAAATACTTTGCTTTAATTAGTGCAGCTTGAAGGCAATATTGTTTTTCTACTTTCCCTTATTCCGGCGGGTTCAAAGAATTTCCGTGGCGCATTCCAAAACATTGAGTCAAATAACTGACCTTATAATCGTGAAAAGTAACTGATTATGAATCATTCTCGAAATTACAGCGTCGAATCTCTTCCTTCCTCTTCATTGCCGATTTGGGCCCTGTTTTCCTCAGCAACTACGCGAGATAATTGGAAAATAATTATCAAATTGGAAATCCGTCTCCCTTATGCTCTCCTTCTCCTTGAGTGGCTCAAAGTAGAGTCAAATCGATTTGATTGCCTTAAATAATGATTAATCGAAATCACTCGAATTTCGCGAGTCGCTCCATGAATGGAGCAGCACTCCACATTTTCCGCCATACCTTTTGAATTTCTTTGCGAGATAAATATATAATTCAGAGTAGTGATGTCCAACCCGCATCCACATAAGACATTCAACCCCGACTAATATATCGGAAAGATTTGCGGTTAAATTCCCTTTCCCGAAATAATTTATGTACCAACAGAAAAATGCAAAAGGGGTGCATGCACTCCCTATCACATGCCGAAAGGAGCCTTGCAGGATACATATATAGATTTACTTATGTAGATGGATGGAAAACTGCAGATACTCATACCATGGCATGCAGCATCTTTCAACCTATTCCGTGCGGCTTGAAAACTAACTTACACCAGAAATTTGCCAGTAGTTCTCTATTCTAAACGATACCCGAAAACGAAAAATTCAAACTTTTGTGGGAGTGTACAACAAGTCATGAACTACTACATAATTGTTGAATTTAAATTATAACAAAAGAAACATTTTCGGTGACTTACGAATGTGGAAATTTTGCAGGGTATAACATTTTCGGCCCACTACGTATCCGCACCCCTTTGGTTTTGATCATCTCATCCAATGTTCTCAGCGTTAGATGTAATAAGATTTTTGTAATTATTTACCGAATTCAGCTTCTAGTTATTTAACAGAACTCAATTATGGAAGCCTCATTGCGCAGTGGCATGACCTATGCTTAGCGTTTTTTTACAAATAATAATTAAGTTCGTCTTCAGAATGTACGCCAGAACTGTTATTAATTACTGTGTGGATCTGTATTGCTGATATTTAATCTTATCCGTGGAATGAAAATATTATCCATGGTGCAATACTTTTAAACATTAAACTTTCTAAATTTCGTGCTGCCATAAAATTGTCAAGATATATTTTTCCAAGAGATCAATATTTTCCAATTTTTGATGATTAATTCAGCTTATAAATAATGCAAGAAGCGATCTAAATGTTAAAATCAGATACTTCTGGTCCCTATATAATTCGTATAATCGAATATTCCTTTTCGATCATTGATTACGTTACTGCAGAGTCCACCACCATCCCAGACCTTTGCATTCAGCCAAGGATACTGTACGTGTTTAGCGATTAATATTAGCATTTGTGTAATTTAAGCTCTTAGGATATTGCGGATATCCGTCATTTTGTCATTCCTGTTTTAAGGTCATTATTATTTTTCAGTTTTGTGTTTCGTTGGTTTTTAAGAACATGGCTGAGATAAATAATTCAAAGCTTTAAAATTATTTTAAGCGTTCATCTTCTTGGGAATCGACGTGGCAGTTCTACTGGTTTATATCACATTTGTATTCGAGTTTATACTTAAACGTTATTTATTAATAGGTAATAAAATTTTAATGGGATTGAAGGCAAAGAAAGGAAAGCAAAAAGAAGGTCAAAGAACTTTTTTCGTTGTTCAAAGATTTAATTTTGGACGGCGCTCATAGCTGAATAAATATTATACACTGCAATTGAAAAAATTTAAGAAGTAGGAAACATGGCAGCTGCCGAGGCTTAGGAGAGCACGGCATCTTAAGAGTGAAAAAGAACATTTTATTTACGATTATATATTAGAGATATTAAATTTATTTTTCATAAATGTATATACATAATGATTTATATTTAATTAATTTAATATTTTAAATTATGTTTATACGTAATATAGTATATTTAGTAGACGTTTCTATTTACATTTCCTTTCAATTTACTTTTAAATGTTTATTTCGCAATATTTTAATTTCAGTTTTTGCTTTTATTTTACGATCAAAGCATTGTTTTCAATTTCATCGGTAGTTTTTGGAGGGAGTTATCGAAATCTCGTTGTGGCAGTTACGCGGTGGAGCGTCCTATACAGGGCACTGTCATAGCCCCACCCACTTAAAACAATCCCCCAATAGTCCATCCTTCCTTTTTTTATTGGTCGGCATCTCCTATTCCTCAAAAAATGTTTAACGACCTCTCATTACGAAGCGTACGATGCGAGGGCGCCGCCACCCACGGCCCTGTTTTTCCTTCGCGCCGCGGGCGAAGGATTACCATACGGAGGCCTCGGATTGCCCTTGTTTCCCAAAGCGGTCACTCATTACAAAGAGTTTTTATCTTGACGTGGCGTCAGACTACATATGAATGAGAGTACGCCCGGAGGCGAGCCGAAAACGTTATCTCCCTTCCTCTTTTAAACAGCCTTCTTTCGTTCCTTTTATGACTGAGGAACGGTTAACCCCTTTGCGCACTCTCCCCGCGCATATAATTGCGGCGGGAATCGTTGTTTTTCTGTTTTTTTAAAAACTCTTTTTCCGTGGAGAGAAAAAAGTGTTTTCCCTGCTCCTCGGGATGGCGTCTGGTATTGGTCGTATCCGTGAAAGGGAGAAGCGGTTGGCTCTCAAACCTATAATTTTTCGAATGAATTAAGGGCTGCGAAGGATTTCCGATAGGGATGGAGGCCATTTTCTCCTCTCTCTTCTCCAAGATGTACGGTCTCGTTTTAATACGGCAAATTTCATCGCCAAGATGGTGCCTTTCATCAAATCACGATTTCGGAATCCGATAATGATCGCCGTCGGTGGAAATCGATAATTAAGAGATCCGCAAAAGAGAATTTGCTGCAGTTTGATCGTATTTCCGTACATGTACCGTCGGACATAATCCTTTCCATCGTGTTCACCTTCCGAAATTGCAAAACCTACTGATCAAACTTATCTATGCCATAGTGTTAGAGGTCGATTGAATGTTTGTTTTTAACCAGTATTGTTAAACGAAAGGACCCATTCTTTATGTTTTCGTTGATGCAGAGAATTTGGTTTCACGCTACTTCTTCTATTGCATTAAAAACATTTCCGTACGTAGGTAACGATTATTTTTTATTTTCCAATGATTCGTGAGACATTTAATTACTTTCGAATTTGTATTTTATGCGAAATTGAGTTCATACATATTTAAAGAAACGAGGTTGTTTTTCTTACATAAAATAAGAGTACTTTTTATAAACAAACTACATTTATCCTGCCGCAAAGTTTTATAAGGATGAAAGTACGAGCGTGCATTCATACTCGCCGTGAAAACGCTAAGCGTATCAATTGCTATGAAATTTACCAAAATCGGAAAATTTTTAGGGTTTTCTCGTTGAATTTCCTATTTATTCTATCGTTAACTCAATCCTTTGAGAAATTCATATAAAACATTTTTATGCTGACGATATACCTATATTGATAAATAATTTAAATAGAGAAAGGGAAAGGCTTACGCAATTGAAAATGACTTTAAATCCCTTCGAATATTTGTAAGCATTTGTCTATGTCAACTTGAGAATGCAGAAGTAAACAATAACTCGACAAAATTTTATTTTGATTTGATGAGTACTCGATTAGGCGAATGAGTATGAAAACCAATAGCCAATATAATAACTTTAAGCAAAACTACGACGCCAAAAAGACTCTAATGATAATAATATAAGTTAATAATAATAATAAAAATAATAAGTCAATAAATAAAAAATAAATAAGATAATAATATAAATAATAAGTCTTTCCCTCAGAATAGTTTAGTATTTCATCATTTGTTTCTCTTAAAACGTAGAAACGGACAAAAATTTAGATGTGATAACTATCAGTGCAGCTCTATTCCATAACAGCTCCTTTTTTTCCAATCTATTTCTCATATGTAAAGTATATTGATTTGTTTTTCGATCGCTTTTTTGTTGATAAATATGCAGAATCAGTCTAAATCGTTACCCGTCATCGATTATTTCCGTAAAAAACTTATTTTATAACGTAGTTTTAGGATTATAAGGGATTTCTGCTATTCGACGAGTTATCTTCCTCAGATCCCACGGGATTAGTTAGTTCGGGAACCCATTTCGAAGCCACAATGCGAGAGATCTTGCCCGTTCGTCGCCTATTGGGATGTTCGAGAACAAAAGAGCAGGGATGACAGGGATTCGTCCAATGGCCTCGATAGTAAATGTGCACGACGCATGAAAGACTTAAATCACCACCGATAACGCGTAAAAGGGCCGTCTCATGCGGCGAAAAAATCCCTCGTCAACCCAATTCATTCGTAAGAACACAGTGTTAGCGACGCTTCGGGAATTTCCGAAATCCTGTTTCGCATGAAAGATAAGCTGTTTTTCGGGAGTGAAAAATGCCTCAAAGTGCTTGTCTCATCTCATAAGCGTGTCCTCTTCTTGAAAGACGTCTTCCGCCCAATATACGACAGCGTTTTGTTTTTCCCTCGTTGAAGCGACCATTTCCGTGCCTGAATTCGATAGCGCCTCGCGAATTCGAGCGGCGGTCATTTGAAACTCGGACGTATCGCAGCTGTCTCCAGACATCATTTGCAACGCCAATCCACCGAAAGAGTCCACCGCACGCATGTGGACTATACGAGCAGATGCGAACTTCCGTACATTTTTCAGCGGCGTTAATTTGAAGCTTCTGAGGATATATCTGATATTGGCGACATTTTCTCACCTTTTTACACCAATACATCTTATATCGCATTATTGTATAGCTCCTGAGGATGCCACTGAAAGCTAATTTATAGTGAAATCTTCACTATCTGACGGATTTCAACATGTATGAATGAACCAATTGACTAGAGGCGAATCTAGAAAGCTACCAATGGGATCAGTTTAGAATGGATTCGTTATCTATTGAAAGTAACACTAGTATTAACGAGGATTTGCTGAATAAAACACAGTTTTAAAACAACAAATATATAGCATTTACTACCGCACAAAGAATAAGTTTTGTCGGCAATTAGTTGTACTATACTTAACATTTAATAATATTTATTTTAAATATATTAAGACTTATTAAAATTAAAATACAAAAAGTTTGAATTTAGTACATCAGCTAATTATGGATGTGAACTTAAATTAATGTTTTAAAGAAAAGTACCATAACCCAATAGGGTCCTGCCAGACCATACTAAAATAATTGCAGCTGTAGTTATCAAAATTTAGCACGCAGGAATACAGAATTACCTAGTTTATTTCTGACGATAAATACATGGTTTACCAAGGTAAAATCTGGCCCTACTTGTAATTTATTACATATTTGCGAATACTTTTTGTTGAACTCTCGAATACGTGCCCATAACCTTTAAATTTTCTCCGCATGGCGGCAGTACGATGTGAACGTGTAAATATAAAGTGTGGCATCTTGAAATGACGAATCTCTGCAAGTACCAAGACCAGGGCTTCCGCCCTAATTTGTTAACATTGAAGGTTGTTTTTGGGCTGTTGGGCGGGGTTCGGTGGGTTTAGAAGTCATTGTACATAGAAAGAAAGAGGTATTGGGAGTTAAACTAAAAAGAAGGCAACAAAAGAAGGAACTACTATATGGGTTTTTAAAAAAAAACCTAAGTCTGCACTTAGGAAAAAAATAAACTAAAACCCTGCAGGAAAACACCCACGTGAAGGGGGGTGTGAAAAACCTGCGAAACCTACTGACAGTGGCGACTGAAAAATTTAAAATAAGAGGGGAAATTTAGTAAAAGAAAAGTGTCAGTAA
>KZ308657.1:487388-525568 GCA_000376725.2 Ladona fulva
GATGGAGAATTGATTCGAATTCTCATTCAAATCAATTCTCCATCTGTACCTATCCCAAGAAAATTCATCAATTTGCCTTTTTTAATACATTAATTTATTACAATTACACTTGAGTCCCGCTAATCCGAACACCGATCATCCAAAATTTGGTTAATCTGAAGCGAATTTCCGGAAATATTTAAATTTTTAAAAATTCACAATACTTTACAAAATAGGTACAGAAATGTATGTAATATTGTATCAGTGTACTAAATAACACGATTGGAAAAGATTTTTACTCTAATAATGCAATTTTTCCGATAATCCGGAAATTTTATAATCCGAACAGTGTCAGATTCCAATCCTGTAGTGTTCCAAGCACCAGTCTTCTAGTGTTCCAAGCGGGACACCAGTGTATTCGTTTTCGAATTTCTTTCCATGATTTTACACATTCAATCACAAGGAATCTTTGAGGGACATGAATTTTCAAAGAATGGCTTAATCAATTTTAAGAAATTAATACGATTTATTCTATAAATAAAAAATTATTTAGTTTGGTAAACATGTCGCATGAATCCGCTTTCACGCTCAGTCCGTGACTGAATTTGGGCACTCACAATCACTAGATTTCCGTAAATAAATTCGCGGGTAGTCAGAAGAACAATGTGCGCTATCATAATTATTGCTCGAAAAACGCAATTTGTTATAAAAAAGGTCGATTGGAATGAGTGGGACGAGGCGATCACACCCGCAGCAAATTCCGCCGCAGTAGAGAACAAAGTGGTAATTTCACTAACTTCTCCGTACCTTTCCATTTACACGGAGTGGTATGGAAAGGTCGCGACCCCTCTATCAACCCTTTTTCGATTATTGAGCATATGTGCCATTACACACTTCTCCAATCGGATATTTACGCTCCCCTCAAAAGCTTCGCCGCCTTCTTCTTTTGATGGATGTTGTCCGCGGGGACGATTGATGATCGGGCGGGAAACGCGACCGCACCACTTTTTCATCCACTCACTCTTCCTCGGATGCAGCGCTTCCTTCTTTTGTCGCACGAAGATATTGTTTGGCTCGGAAGTTAAAGAAAGAAAACTGTTTCTTTTTTAAGTGAAAAATAAGCAATTTGGCGCATTTAAATACCTCACACTAATTTCCGCAAAACCGATATCATTAATGCGTCGGAGTTAAAACGATAGCGCTGACTGCAAATGGAAATATCGAATTTTAAAATTTTTATTTCACGTGAAAAATAGGAAACCGTATGCTTTTAAATCGTTACGCAACTGTTTTCGTCCAAACGATCACCATTCTAATTTTTTTCCGGAAAGAAATATTTTTTGTGATACAGAATTTACGTTTCTTTAATCTTCTTCCAACTAATTTTAATTCAGAATGGTTGACATTTTATTCAGGCGTTCATCTGGAGAAAAGCTTACTGTACTCGCGCTGTCTTCAGCTGGGATATCAACAAATTAATTTAGTTTTTATTGCTCAAGAAATACTAAACTTTGTTTTTGAGTGAATGGAAAAGCTCCAAATATATCCATAAGAGAATTAATTCTTTTTATTCCTTCCAAACAATAAATTGAGGCCAAACTAATGTTATCTGATGCCAGTTCCTTAGTTTGACTTTAGTTCTCTATGTAGATCTTCTTCTACGGAAAATATATTCTGGTCTCCTTCAAAAAAATTGGTTTTGCAATTAAAAGTTGTCCTCATTCGAATCGTAAGGCATTTGGAATAAATGTAAAATCAAACCCTTGCTGTTGTTCTATGTAATGAGGAAACACTAATTCAGTACGTGGCGAAAGGTATTGTGTAAAGCAAGTGTTCTTAGCAAATCATTTAAGGAATGTTTACATAAAAGGATAATATCAGAATTTAGCACTATTCCTTCCAAGTGAAATTGTTTGCAATTAATTTGGGGACAAAGTCAGGTTATAACGAAAATAATCACTGTGAGAGGACAGCTTCATTGAGATAAATATTTCCGTCAGTTTGGTAATCAAGTAAAGGAAATGTTTTATTATAACTTAACCGATAACTAAATATGAAATATATAAATAATACCTGATATCTCTAAAAATGCATAGTAGTAAACCAGGATAAATACATAGAATTAAAACACCGAAAACTTTCTGAAGTATTTTTTATTATTTGAGTAATTTAACTATACTATTAGCATCAAATTAGCTTTACGTTGTAATTAAATCTAAACTGATACGTGACATATGTATAAGTAGAATTGAATTTGATTACTCTGTGGTCACAATTAGGAGACAACTAAGCGGAACCTCTCGTACGAATACCCACTTCTTTATACTAAAATATTAGGCAACTTTCATCAATTCAATCGCTCTGAGGATGATGATTGGAACAATTTATGCCTCCGCATGATCCACCAAAGTCAAACCATAACCATTATTTCCTAGTTTCGGAATTAACCGAGTGAACTTGAATGTAGTTATAAACTTGAAAGCAGGAATCAAGCATTGATTAATAAGGTAAACTCGAGCAGGAATCCGACGCTAGCGCTCGAATCTATCCCAGCATTTATCTGTATCATAGATCACATTCCTCAATAAGAGACTTCAACCGGAGGTGAAGTCATTCCCGTCTTAATCTTTTGATTCCTCCCTACCAACAATAGGCTCTGAGGTAGGCCACGTAATCGCCGCTCCCCTGAGAATGGTTGATTGTCTTTCTTGAGCCGATAAAAGATGCTGTCACTGGCCTCTTTCCTCTCGGACCCCGAGTGGGTCTGCATTGCCCCTTCGAATGCCTCAACAGTTGGACGCCGCTTCGGGTCACTCGACTGCCCGGTCTTCGAAGGCCTCGGTGACCGCTTCAGCCGCCCTGCGCCCTTCCCTCTCCTGCTTTGGGCGAAATGCTCGGCTTATAACGCTTTCCACAGCAAATTTATTCGCTTTCTACGTCGAGAATTGTCGTCCCTCACTTTTATTCTGCATTTTC
Organism: Ladona fulva; assembly: GCA_000376725.2. Classification (NCBI taxonomy): domain Eukaryota; kingdom Metazoa; phylum Arthropoda; class Insecta; order Odonata; family Libellulidae; genus Ladona; species Ladona fulva. Next base: position 490,344 of record KZ308657.1, read on the forward strand.
CCGTACGTGGTCGTCCATTCCTAAACGGATTGCCAGAAATTTAGGAGGCTAAAAAAGTTTCGAACGCTTTTAGCTAGGTAAGTTCGGGCCTAGAATATCCTTTACGTGGTATTCTTGTTGTTGCGGATTAGTGCTTGTCAAAATTGTTACGTTTTTTAGAAACTTTTTTTATTTTAACGGGTAATATCATCAAGTCTATCGCGTGAATAACGTAATTAGAAATTCCGAAAAAATTAGGAACAATATACAAACTAAGAGACAATGAAACTTCGTATTTTTCCACAGAATATTAATGCACGACCGGTCTCACTAGCGTGCTTGCATCTTCAGAATATTATTCTCTGGAAAAATGCGAAGTTTGATTGTCTCTTATGATGTCCAACAAGTCTGCCTCCGACCATCGATTTCATAATAAACAAACTGATAAATTTATGCGACATACGGTCAAATGTTAGGATGAGATTTACTCTGAAGAGCTGTTTAACTTACATTCTCTATTGCCTTGCTTGAATTCGATGTTATATATTGTATTACTTTCTAGTAGAATTAACAATATTACTTTATATCAGCTAATTTTCAAGAATTTAATTCGCGATTTCCTGTGAATTTCGTATTATAAATTTTAAAATTCATCTGCAAAGAGTTTTAGTCTGTATCGAAATAGTCAAATCTTAAGCACTCTATCATCGCATGAGAATTCTAATAACTTCTTCAAATGTTTGTTTAAATACCTCAGTGAACATAATTCCAGTATTCATTTCAATACTTCAGCTAAAAATTCCTGTAATATATAAAAGTTAAAAATTAAATCGTGGATTTCATAGTTCAGAAGAATCCACAAGTTTCGAGGAATAGATGAAATTAAAACCTCGTCTTACTTCCTTTCGTCGACTGCTTTCCTTGGAATGAATAAGTAATTATATTTTGCCAGCGTCTAATTTGTTTTGAAATATCAAAGACCTAAAATCATGATTTTCTTCGCTTCCACAAAGGAATCTATTTCATAAAATAAGGAAATGATTTTCTGAAGCAGGAAAATATTTTAACTGAGGCAGTGAAGAAAAATAATTTAATTTTGCAGTTTCCATTTCCATTGTGAGTAATGCAATAATAATGAGAAGATGAAATCTCCCTAATTTGAAATTGAATCATTAAAATTTCCGCAAGCAAACATTACATTTCATAATTAACGAAACAAGAAAAAAATGGGTGATTGCGTTTATTTTATATGTTAATAAAACATAAGTCGTAAGTGCATATGATGGCTTTGCAGACATTTATTCAAAATTTTCTTCGCTTATCGTTACATTATAAAATGAAGCATCGCCAGCAAAGCCGACATAAGTAATACGTAGAAATTCATCCTGAAATATTGGTACCGATGATTAAGGAATTCTGTCACATCGTAGTATATGCATTATCTGATCATAAATTACTTTATCATAAAAATGTCTTCACGTAGAGAGCAAATATTTTATATCTGATTTCCAGATACGTGATGAATTGGAATATTTTTAGAAATGATCTGCTAATACTCTGAATTTTCTGCACTTATGAATTCGAATAGCAGTCGCTATGAATGCGAATTTATCATTCCCATTCGATGAGCAAACTGCAGAAGCGGAAGATTCCAATTCCTATTAAAGTCTCTAAATTAAGTTTTCCGCTGCAATTTATGGACTCCTTCCTCCTATGGAAAATGACTGTTAGTTCCGTCGGATTTATATACAACATCTGTTTATGATTTTCGGAGTATGTAATCTAAAACATGTCTTCCACCGCGAACTTGCATTTTTGAATATTTCACTCTCTTTTCGCCTTTTTCCGGTGCATTTTAAACAGCGCTTCTTAAAGACCACGAGGAGCAAATATCAGTTTAACGACGATGAACAGTACGTGATCAAAGACCCTTTTTATCTCTGTTGAAGACATACTTGTCGTGGGAAAGTGTCTCATTCAAGAGCAGAAATGTAAGACTCCGTCGGCATCGTAACAATTTCGCGAAATGGTGGTTTTACAGGTGGGACGACTTACTTTTTTCGCCAGACAACTCTCACAGTTATATAAACAACACATCTTTTGAGTTCACCATCCTGCGAATATGACACTGACTAATTCCGCCGTTTTCTAGAGGCCACAAAAAGGCCTGCAGAGAGAAAGAGTTGAGAGATATAAGAGGGCCTTGAAACCTTTATCGAATTGGCTACCATGTAGTACCGGGTGGCCGTGACCTTTTGACCCTGAAACAAATGAAGATAAGGACATCTCCAAAAACAGCGAAAGTAACTAAATATCTTCATTGCTAAAATATTTACAAATCAACCCTCGCTAATACTTGACAAGAATGGGGAAACGAACTGGTATATTATCCTTTACATCTCCTTTACTCCGATCTCACAAAAGCATAGAAATTGAAAAGAGAATTTTGCTGACAAAATATTTCCGATGAAACTGAAAGAGAGAAAGAATGAAGATAGTTTCTAACCATTCTATTGATCTCTTATGGAATGATCTCTTAGTATTAATAATTTTTGTGGAAAATGAGTTTCCTTTATCAAGACAGTCTCAAAGAAGCAACGGGCATTGCCCATATCGGTAAAATAGGCACTGCATTTGACCGGTTGGATTATTCATAGCTCCAAAAATTATTTATATTCTCTATCAATGAAAGGGACGATAATATTTTCAGTATTTTCCTAATCTTATAATGAACTCGCAGAGGTACTTATAATTTGCTCTTAATGAAGGTCTCTGTCATTATTTTTTCTGTTTCTAGAGTCTGCGCTTGTATCGAAAATGGTGGGGACTGAAGGAATCTAAAGAAATCTTGAAAGAGGAACGAGGTACATAATTGGGATTAGAGTTGTTTTCACCCAATCGCTTCAGCGCTGCTAACTTATAGGAAAAAAATAGGAAGTTTTAGGAGATTAATCAAACGGTCAAAGACGAAGGACGTAAGTTGTGATCTGACAATTCTGCTATATAAAATATCGTACCGTTTTCGGGGTATCGAAACAACCCGCCATACTAAGGGAGGTATAAACAACCAACAAACTGAAATGAAGTTTTCTATTTTCAGATAAAACGTAGTTGCTAAGGTTGCTAAAATAGCTAATGTTGACAAGGTGAGAAGAAAAGCCCATTTCCTTTTCCATACTTCATATTTTTCATGCAATTATTCAATCGCCATTTCTCTCTATTTTCCTCTATTGCTATCAATAATTTCAAATCTTATTATTGGATTTAGGTACAAAAATCAGAAACTGCTGGAATGGAACAGTTTAAAGAGTTTAATGGTTGAAAAACTTTGAAACTGACTTGTTTTGAAGGAAAAATTTTTAAAGGTTTCGTTCGGAGGTAATTTTAACAAAATTCTCAAGGCTTATTACGAACTTAAGAAATTGGTATCAGCACTCACTTCCATTTGGCAGCTGAATAGAAATTTTAATTTCATTACAATTCCAAGCACTCTGAAATACAAGTATTTACAATTTATAGACTATTTAGCGCAGAAGGGGTCCACGGCATCGTGTGAAAATGGATTAGTGAGATCAAAGTTGGACTTTCATATTAAAATTAAATTGAAAGAAGGGGCTCCCGGATAGTCAAGTGGGCAACGCGTTCGACTGCGGTGAAAGCGGTCCTGGGTTCGATTCCCGGTGGGGGCCCCATGTACGAAATGACCTAGGCTGTCGAAGCACTTTTATCAATACTACTACTTCAACTACTTAATTGTGATGAATCGAATCGCAACTAATATTTGATTCCACTACTTGTGCGTACATTCAGGTGGTATTGATAGCGAATAGTTAGTTTTTTCTTCTCGAAAATCAGTCTAGTTACACGTAAAAAAAAAAAAAAAATCAACTAGAATCGCGTTTAAATCTCCAGATGAACCGCAAAACTTTCACTGTTAATTACGGCGTTCATCTTCGATGACTTGATGTCGATGATGATGAGGGAGGAAATAGTCCCATTCGATGAATGTGGGCTATCCTTTCCATTATTGCCAACCTTTTTGCAGCCGGACTTTCGATTCAAAGATTCAAGAAAGGTCTTTCTGTAATGCGCTCTAGGAAGACAGCAAAAAAAATTCTGGCATTGGCCGTGCCGTAAAAACAGCGCCACGGACTCGATTTACGCCCCCCTCGTCCAATGGGCGAGGCCTCTTCTCATCTCCTCCCACGCTGACGTCAAAGCCTCCATTCCCAACTTCCGCTCCATCCGCCATCTTGTCAATAGTGGCGTGCACTCGCCGTATTTGCTCTCAACCCGCTAATTGCTCGCGTGTCTACAAAAGGGGCCCTTGCGTGACCGTTGCTCGCTGCTAGGCAACTGGGGGCAAGAGGGGGCAAAGCAATTGGGAATGAATAAAAACAAAACGGGGGGTTTTAGTAGCAGATATACGGGGGGTGTGTGTAGCGCCATCGTCTGTTGCAGGAAATGCGGCCGTTTGAACGGAAATCTCGGTTGTATTCGTATCAGAGCGGAGTAATTGCCGTTCCAGTTGGTGGGTTAATGAAGATACGATTCTGGATCTCTTTCCAGCGATCTACGAATTCAAATTCTGCGCCACATAAAACTTCGCAATTCGTCTCTCGTCTGAAAGCCATTCCGAAATGCTGCCCTACTCAGTTTCGATAGCGTATCTCTACGAAAACCAGAAAAAAAGTCCTTTGCACGATTTGCACGATGCTTCAAATATAAGCATTACCAACAAAATAATTCCCAGTTGACGGACTTCGTGACAATGTGTCTGTTGCAACAATGTATTTAGTGTTCAGATTATTATAAAGAACTTTTCCATTCATTTTAAGTGTTTTTGGATTATTTGGGCAATACACTCGATAAGCTCTTACTTCACTAAGCGGAATATGAATTGGAAAATATTTAAACTTGCATTTCAGATTCCGTTATTCATCAGTTCTGCATTTGTAGGTATGAAATTAACGGATAATGTTTCCTATGTCATTGAGGGCAGACATCAACTGTATCGGTTTCTAATGTGGTGATTGTTTAATTTTATTTGAGCTGCTGTTGGGGTTGCGTTGGAAATGGGAATCTGCAGAAATTTTGACCGAACTTTGGAGTTTGAAATGTTCTAATGGTGTTTCAGAGTATCTCAGGTCCGTTTATCTATAACCGAAGATGTTTGGAGAAGAGAAAATCAAGAATGTTTTAATGAAACAAAATATTCACGTTTAAAAGGATATAGTGAGTCTATAAAAATACGAAAATTTATACGAAAATCAAAGTAAGACACATCTTAATTTTAGGAGTGACGGTCAGAATTCTTATAACAATCGACAGAAATCCAGATCTACTGTAATTGTACGGCTATGAAACATTTGGAGAAAAAATACGTAAAAAGTTCGAGACAGAAGGCAAATACTATCTGCGATTCATCTCTTGATAGCTAAACCAAAATGCAGCTCTGTTTCGACATGCTGACATTTAGTGCGCTGATGGCTTGGATTTATAACGACCATTCTCCGTTTAATGGAAACGGACAGCGTGATACCGGCATGTCTTTCTGTAGTAACTCATGCACCTTTCAGATTCCCGTTGATGGGAGACCTTGACGTTATGTTGCGAATTATGAAAATCTTTTCTGAATGAGTCGAAAGGGAAATGACACGAAAGAGAAATATTTTAAATGGAAGCAGATCTTCAGTCTAGATAAAAGGCGCTTGGATAGTGAAAAAAGCAAACAGCGGAATATTCGAATATTAATAGAAATATATCAGTGGATTCGTCGCAACATTCCTTATGAGGGTTTCACACGCTAACTCGGCAGCAAAATATCCTGTGAAATTTTCACGTTTTTAGCTGATAGATACAAAGATAGTTTACTCACATACAATTAGGATTTTGAACTATTTGGCTCCTCCTTTCATCCGTTTGTTAATTGTAACTTAAAAACAGACTTAGGTGTAGTTTTAAATATTGTTCTTTATAACAGTTTTTACACCCGTATGTATGAATCGAATTGGAGTAGAGTAATTTACAAAAATGTTTTACAACGCATCACAATTAGTGATCTTAGATCCACCCGAATTTCATAGCAATAATATTCAATTCAGGTTACTTCATATCGAGTTAATATTTAACTTGAGAAATGGGGTAATATATGTAGTTATGCATAGAAAACTGAAGTCACCGAAGTAAGAACAAATTTTTTCTACAGCAAGTATCAAGGAAGCAACTTATGGATATGAAGATCGGAAGATGTAAGGATAGCATTAGATGATAACCATGAAGTTGGCTCTGCAAGAGTCTACAGATTACTGCTAAATTTCAATAGTTATGCTTTATTTATTTCTGTTCATTACACAGTAGAACTAATTCTAAAGCATTTTCTGTCACTACTATTGAATGGTAACGGCCAACCTGCCATGGAGGAAGTAACGCCGTAAGAGCGACCCTCCGCGGCTGCCTCGTCTGCCGACCTTTGCACAGCCGTCGGAAGGCGCTCAAGGAACCGCGGATGAAGTTTTTCTAAAGTGCATTTACGGGGGTATGAAATTGAGGGGGAGTGCGGTCGTAGTTGGGTGTTGTTGTCATTCGGCGAAGCAGTGGAGCGTCCACGAACACGCCGATGGACACCCATTGCGTGAGGCCGGAAATGTACTCCAGTAAGGTTAGAGGACAGCACTCGACCGGAGAGTGGGAGACCCAGGTTCGATTCCTGGCTACGGAAGACTTTTTCTCTTTCATTTCTTCATCTAAGGTTTGATTAAGTCAGGCGTACTAGAGCTTTGCACCTCAGAATGTCTTGTAAGGAAATATAATATACGAGTATATCGGAGACGTTCCATATCTCTGACTGGTCGTTCTTTTCGAATATCAAATGTTAAAATAATCATGTTCAAAGGGGTACTTTTAGGGTAGCTACTGAGGATATCGTTATGCATTTCCGTTATGATGTTCGGGCTATAATTGTGAGGACTCTGTGTCTTTTAGAGTTGAAAGTAAAAAGACATCTAATCCTATAGGCGATTATGTAGATGCAGACTTCAATTCATTTTTTGTATCACAGGAACTCGACCGTACAAGTTACGCGGGACGAAATATAGTTAGACCAATCAGTTTAGGTTCAGTCTTCATATAAGTATTTCAAAAAATTTCCTAAAATGACTTGTATATATACTTTACAATCAGAACCTCTTATATAAAGATTCTCAGGAGTTAAGGAAATGTCTCTTAATTCAGCAATAAGTGGAATCGCATTTCAATTATTTATTAAACAATTAATAGTAGTTTACTCGTACACTTTGCATTAGGAATAGGATCGAATGATTTGACCGTGGTCCCTGGATAGAATGTGTCTAACGCGTTTGACTTTGGCGAAAGCTGTTCCGGGTTCGATTCCCGGTGGGGGCTAACGTGCGAAATGCCTAAGCAGTCGAAGCACGTTTAGCACTACTACTATTTGATCGTTTGCAAATGAGTCATCCTCTTCATTATCTTGGACTGAATTAAGACCTAATTGAAGCCAATAATAAATACTTGTATTTTGTAATAATTTCGTATTTTTCGTCATATCCAGTAGGTAAAACTTGAAGGACGCTTTATTTTCTTTACTAAAGATCAAAGTTTTCCCAGAACTGTCCGTTGAGTTGCATGAATAAAAGACTTACATCCAATCTCTTCTAGAAAGATTTGACTGTTTCATCACCGTACACTTTAATTCGTCCGAATAGATTTTAAATGTTGATGAGCATCTTTTAAGAATTGCATTACCAATTGAAGGCAGTAGGATCATGACTTACAATGGTATATCTAAAGATAATGCTTCCTATCTTACGGACGATTTATTTTTTAGAAGAAAATTTCCTGAGATGTCCAATCTAAGAACTTGATTATCGAGTAATTAAATAAGTCTCTGGGTGGAAAATATCCCTCCAAAATATCGGATATCGACTCTGGAAACAAAGAAAATAATTTTCTACGTTTTAAGAAATTTTTATCTCTACTTTCTCGTAATAATTTCTAATTTCTCTATGACCCAAAGTGAAATAATCGAACAAAACCATTTATACCTACTTCAAAGTATTTCTTAATATTCTCAAAAGAAAATTTCTACCGAAAATTCCCAGATAATGCATTACTCGCCCTCATCCTTGTACAAATCACAATATACGCTGAGTTTATGTTATATATGTTATGTATGTTATATATGTTATATCTATATATATTTATAACTGAGTAATTGTCGTTAGGAGCTACTGCTTTGAATCCAGTTCATTATGTATTAATTTATTCTCTTCTTCAAAAGCGCACTACTTTAGAGGTAATTAATCTTCCTCCTCCTCAACATAAGACTGATTAATTAGGTCTAAATTCTTTCCATTTGTGATGAGGAGTACCAAAATCATTTTTCACTCCAATTAGTTTCAGTTACCGAGCAGTATCTCGTTTAGACATGAATTTATGGCGATATTCAAGCTCTACGACCATTTAGAAGCTTATTATATTCTGCAGCTGTGAAAATTAACCAATGTATAGCTTTGATAATCATGTAAGATGCTATTTCTCGGTCTTAGTCAAAGCAATTCGGTTACAGATTAAGTGAATAAAAGTAGTTATTCGCCACTAAGTGCCAATTGCGAAACACAGTAGAAGATAGTTATGGCAAAGTTCTAGTGAATTTCCATACAGTTTCGAAGCGGAAAGCGAACACAAGGATCTGAGGTATAATTAAAATGTTATACTTCATTTATCTAGAAACAAATAGGGACTTGTATTGCAATCACTGTGTCCATTTTACCCTAAATTGATATAGAGATTCTTCAAAAGTCAGAAAAACTAAAGTCGCACGGTTAACGATAGATTCTTTCCACATTTTCAGTTGTAACTACGTAATATAACGACGAAATTAACGAAATGCACCTATAAAACCGAGAAAGACCACCGGAAATCCTACTTGCTAATAGCAGGCCGCAAATACCGCTTCTTGACCAAAGAGAAGGTATCTCTGCAGATTATTTATGTCCCTTGGGAAATTTATGAACACTTTGGGCGCTTTAAAAAGATCTTTATGAACCCTGAAGCTCACGATAATGTTCGGAATGAAGTGATTTCTCTCGGCAAAACGATCGGAATCTCTCGATTTTATTTTCATTAGTCCATCTTCTTAGCTTTAGGGAGGAAGAGGTCTTAATGCACTTGGTAGCGATAAGCCTCGGCAAGTGGGGAGTCGGCGGATACATGAGAGGCGTTCGTATTTGAGATAGGGGAAGAGTGGATGTAGCGATCTGGCAGCATAAATATGAACCCACCCACCATGCATAAGCCCAGACGCCCCCATGTCGTTAGAGTCATACATCAGCTGTGCTTCTTAAGGTGGGGAATCGGTTACAGCAGCATTTACGGCTTCATCCAGCATGGGAGGGCACCAAGCTCTCTTAAGGAGGTGTCAATTAATCCATTGGCCGTCTTGAGGCGACGAGAGTGGGAGGGTGAGAATGCCACGTAACCTTCCGCTTTAAGCCTCCTTCGGTAGATGTTTGATGGCTGTCCCTTTCACAAAACGCTGACTCGAGATGTCTCATCGCTTTTTCATCCTCTTCTTATCGTAACTTTTCGTGGCTCTATCCACGCCCTATACCGTTACTCTCGCGAGGAACCCTTAAGTGCGTTTTGTCAAGCGATACGGTCTCTCTGAGGCGTTTCCATGCGGCCGTTGAAGTCACCGCTTCCATGCAGGTCGATAAACGGTGTCCCGATGTCGGGTCGAAGCACTTCCAAAGCAAAATCCGAACATCTCTGTTTGGATCGATGAGGTGGCACTTCTTCGGTCAGCGAACGGATCTTGATTGCTATAGTCCTTGCTTATACCTAAAGTATCGGAGACTTACAAAGTTGAACTTATATCTGAAGAATCCAAGGAGGAACGTCTTCATGTGCATCTGTCAAATCCGTCTACTATCATGCACACTAATTAATGCCGGATTGGTGAGACATTTTCATCTTCTCGGGAACCGATTAGGATTGCGATATGCGTTTTCCCCTCTGAAAGTGGAACAATATCAAAATGCGAGTACGAAAATGAATTTAACTTTAACGTTGAACAGAGGAGAATATATTCCACTTTATTTACACTCTATGATAAATGAGACTGAGAAATATCATTAAGTGCATTAGTTTGTTTAAAGAAGAAAATACTACATGGAAAAGTACTTAAGTTCTCTACTTCTCATGTTGACAAATTAGACAATTATCTAGGTTCTGAAAATTGTAACGTGACCTGATACTTCTACAGCAATTCTATTGATACCTTCTAGAAAATAACATATAGTTAATTGATACATTTGCATGTTTGAGAATTTGAAAATTCCTTAGTATTCATATCGACGGCGTTTTGGCATGTTAATAAAAACATGTTACTCCTAATAACTTAGCAGGTGCTTACTTTTGTAGAGGACGCATTCGTCTTGGGGTGGTTACAGATATCTGGTAAGTAAAACAGATAGGAAAGCAGAGGACAGTTTTCCCGATATAAAAGCGTTACATTGCTCTTAGTCCAACCCTTATCTTTATACAGGTAGTTAGGAAACTTAAAATATTTTGTTCCTTAAGCAAAAGATTGATATACAAAATCAGTTATTCTCTTACTGCGTTAACAACACGTTAGCGTCTTTTGTTTCAGTACATTTCCATCTGTAATTCCTTCGCTTCGGACAGATTTTACTGCGATTCTTTTAAATTTCTAAATCTACCCTCGTCTGCATGTGTCCCCCTTTTTGTTCCTCAATCAACTAATTAGTTTTGCCTTGGCAGCATCAAACGCCATTTAAGGAAAACTTTATTAGTTAAGTAACTGTAATTATCATTCTCTTGTTAGAAAAGTAAAGAACTTTGATCAAAAAATGATATATTATTTTCTCCTTAGTTGCATTAGAAATTTTAAGAAACGAGTTTTGAAACTTCTTAACACAAATATGCTAAAAGAGGTGCTGAACATTTCAGCGTGAAGGTAATACTTTTTTAAATTACCAAAAAAATCTCATGTGTATACCCAATTCTAAGACTATTCTTGGCTTATTCAAATTTTTATATAGTTGTTTGAGGGAAATTAAACCCTTTTCTTCACTAATCACGACTGAAAGTAACCAACTTAATAAAATATACAAATTATAATAAAAAGTATTTCAATAAACTTAAAATATATAGACTTATAGACAATTTATTACTTTAGAAAACAAAAAAATAGTTTTCATATTCCTTTCAAAGAGTCGGTGAACCGCGATTATTTTAGATCTTTTCCAGGAATTACGCTCGTTGCTAACAAAAAGATTATAGCAACTCACGCGGCAGGCTTAACGAAACTAAAATTGACGGAAGAAAAAAAGGCAGGCTTCCCTGTTGCGGTACCCTCAAACACTGGCCTTTTGCCCTTTCCCTAGCGTTCCCTCATTCCCACAACGTCCTCGGGAAAACACCTTTCAGCCTCCCCCACTCATAATCTCCGCGTTTCCTTTTGTCTTAGCCAGTCACGAGCGGCGAATCTGACCAGTCACGAATATTCTTACGACTCCGAATTCAGTGCTTAACCATCGTTTACTCGTTTTTTTTTACACCTCCCCCCGAATCTTCAATTAACCATACCTTCCCTTCCATTCCCTTGCTCCCTCTTATAAACACCGCCGGCTTTTTCCAGCGAGTTCATTTTCTACACACCATTAACTCTTCCTCTTTTCTCCCACTCCTCATCCTTTGCAGTTAATGATTATTTTCCCCGCTACATTTACTTGACCTTGTAACTTTCTTTCTCGTTCTCACCCCTTCTTCATTCAAATCTTAACTGTTTACAACATCTGCTTTCCCTTTACGAGAATAAGATTTTCTATGCTTTACATGACGGATAATGCTCTATTTTGCCGAAAATAATACGAAGGATAAATGGAAAGCCGATCCGCCTTAAGAAAGCGCTACACGTTGACTTCGCATTGAGTATTAAATTAAATTCATGTTGATGATTGGATCTTTAAAGTTGTAAAGGGAACCTTTTAAGCCAACTCCACTTTTTATTACATATTTACTTTGCCAAACTATGATTCGTTTTTCCTGTGTCGAGTTTGTTCTTTAGGATGCGTCTACTACCTGTAAGCTTTTCTAGATTTTTCCTGGAATAAATACGGCGGAGAGCTTCGTTTCCCAAAGTGTGGTCTTCCACCCGATGTAATTACTTCATTTTCATGCTCTGATATTTGCATTTTAAAATAGTGTATTCCATGTTCAATAACCGGTACTGATGTTATTGAACATTAAACTGCTACGTCATCAAGAGTAAACTGTACCAGTCTTCACATTTACGAACATGTATCGTTGATGTCTTAAAAGCAATGAATTTTGCCATATCACTGAAATTTGGTCATTTAGCGGCAGTAGGGTTATAATAAAAAAGTTCCCATTCCGGTTCTAAGAGAGGCAAGAAATCAAATAAAATAATATCATAGATCGTTCTTTTGTCGTCTGTATGAAAGATTCCTAATCTATTAGTACTGATATAATTCACTCTATCATTTAGATGCACAGAATGACCTTTAATGAGATTCCACACGTAATTTGAGAGAAACCGTCTCCAAAATTTCGAATTTCTATTGATTTAATTCGATTTTCGATTACTTCGAGGTATTTCCGAGTAATTAGTCTTTTTAACTTTGAGATGATCGAGATTGGAGCTGAATTGACTCGGCCTGGTCCTCAGATAAAACACATGATGATATTTGAAAGTCGGGTTTCTTTTCTCACAGGGGTTAGAATAGTTTTAAAATAATTTCAAAATTAATTGCAACACCAGATGATTTCTGTTACACTCTACTCACAATAAAGGGAAACAGTTTTCAGCTTTTTCCGTATTGACTTTTCTTCTCTCTCTTAAAATAGTCATGGATATCCTAAGATAGCTTAGAGAAAGGAAAATTGTCAATGGCGCTATGACTAGTAAATAGACTATCACAAATACTTCTCGCTTGGAGAATAAAATTAATGAATCATTTACAAGTTTGCGAAAGAGTCTTTTTCTGAAGGGGAAAAGGGGGGTTTTCTGAAGTAAATAGACTCTGAACTCGGTTAACGCATTCTATGCAATGACATAATCGTTTATATTGAGATATAATACATACACGAAAGCGATCGTAGAAAATCTTTGATCGCTATTTCATATCTCTGGCTAATACTAAACGCTTAGCACAGAGCTGATTAATACGAGTACCTTTCTCTTGAATTGAAACATAATTCTAATAATCCCCTTTTGAAACCAGTTATTCGATTCTATATCGTTTTGTCTTGTGCCCTTTGCTTCGTCTCTCCTCTTTCTGCCACTCAGTTTGTGGTTATCATTCCCTGACTTCAAAGAAACCCACATTCTATATTCATTTGGCCAAAATTGCTCTCTGTTCACACGCATTAATCTTCCGTTATCTGTTAACGGCGCCATGTATTTTGCGTGTTCCCAAACCTCAACTTTACAGTGTATTTCGTGTTTTATCTTCCGTCAATTCTTTGTTTTAGATCACATCACGATGAAGTGAATGTATTGGATTTAAATGCTGTGTATTGGTTGAGATTAATCATTGTCTAAGTATTTTCAATTACTTTTGTAGCACATTGTGATTTTGTCACAGCATTGATATCCCTTTCTTTATTTTATAACTTTTAAGAGATCGTAAATTAGTAGCGTTCGACGCATTTGGATTAGTTTTCTACATACATATTTACATTCGATGACCGATTTACTTTTGTTTTAGTCTAGCTGGTCTCTTTGTACCAAATAATCAACGGAAATTAAATAGACTTGCGTGACTAGCAGTCGAACCTAGGTCTTCCATTCTCCGGGCGAAAGCTCTACACCAATTAAGGTATCACGCAGAAGAGTTTCATTTCATTTTCAGGGAAGCGTTGCGAGGAACGCGAGTGCGACTCCAACTTAGCAACTCTAAATCAATTCTGAAATCTGAGGTGCGGTAGTGAGTGCTGTTAAGACACCATTCGCTTTCCTCACAACATTTCTCAAAAAATGGAGTAATACAGTATTTGACTGTGTCAAGTGTGAAATGAGGAGTGACAGCGTTCTGCCTGATAGCTCAATTGGTTTAGAGGAAGTCCTGGGTTCGACTACCATTGACGTAAGTGAACGGCTTTTTGCGCAAAGTTAATCCAAAATCACTTTTCTATAGGTATACACAATATAGGTTTGTACAATATAAAAACTCCTTTTCCTATTAAAGTTCTGTTATGGATTTCATTTCCAAAAGAACTTTAAATGCGATTCTTAAACTACTTAAAAATTCCTCAGAGGAGTAAATATTATTAAATGTTGTAGGTAAGTAATTTTTCGACGCTATTTCTGGATATTCGTTTCCTAATTATTCAAACAGAATGTAATTTCTAAATCAGTGTTTTGTGGGCAGGTTGATGTTTTCATAGAAATTAACTTCACTATTATCCATTTTATGAGAATGAATACCTATTATTCAGGATTTTTATGAGATATTTCTTTCTGAGGGATGGTATCAGCATAGGGCAACAAATGTTTGGCATAAGACTATTATTAATGAGATTTTAATATTCAAATATGTATGACACTGAGTTCAAAGAAGTATAGAATCAATTACACTTTGGTCGCGTTAAACGTGCGACATACATGAACGTAAGCAAAATAAGATTTAAAAATTAACCATGTATATAAGATTACGCACTATAAATCCGTAACACAATCGTAATACATATAAAATACTCCAGACATTGTCCCATTTTTTAAGGAAGAAAACTGCATTCAAATTAAACGTTGGCATTCCCTGTTATACTTTTTGAGTGCCCAAAGGTAGTGATAAAAGTGAAAATCTCTCCAACAGAAACGAAGCTATTTCGCATATTTTTAAGGTATGACTGAAGGGCAATTTGTCCCGCAATACGTCTCTTCACACAAACTTCCTCTCACTTCAAATTCCCATTTCCCCTTCCAAAGGACTCGAATGAGTTTTGGGGACTCGAGGCGCTCAGACGACAGGAGGTAAACTCATCAGCGGAGACGTTATGAATGTGGCAACCTTTGAAAAACTGCCCATCACCCATTCTATAGCTCTCGCTCGCCGCTGGAGGATATAATATATATAATACAGGAAAATAATCTCAATGGAAAACATAAATCCAGCGCGTACGTTCATGCTTGCGGTTGCCCAGGTGAATGGCATCACCTAGCTATTCGATTCTCGGAGATGAATATGGATCTTTTCCAATCGCATTTTCGCTGGTTCTATTGTGCTCTTACTTTCGATGCATTAGTTGGGAAAGTTTCGCCATTTGAATTCTGAAGGACTTAGTAAACTGAATGAGTACATCAGGAGCATATTCCATACTTTAAAATTATGCCATTCCCAAATCATTAATGCTTTAAATTTCCTTGGTCATCTTTGCATTTGCTTTTTTGACTTTATTGTTATTGCAGCGTTGTCATTCCATGCTTATCCATTTAAATTTCAGGTTTAACCAATTTTGAGTTGTGTTATTAGAGAAAAATAAAATCAGAGAATGGAAGTAACTGAACTTTATGGAAGACAAAATAAATCATGGGGGTAATATTTACAATCTGCAATTTTTGCTTTGATTTTTCTAATTTCTCTTAGTTAAATTATGTCCAGCTCCAATTATTCCAAGTCAAAATATTTGTTTGAGAGATATTTGAATGTTGTTTCAACGATGCATTAAGACTGAGAGTAAAAACTTACCGAAGAGAAAGTGGAACGTAACGGTAGGAATGGAATTTTATGTATAGCCTTTTAAAGTAAATCTTAGGCTGATTATGGCTCTTCACTGTGTTTTAAGATTGTGAGAAGGCAACATATTTGGCTTAGGCGTCAGTTGAAAAAGCTACATTAATACGTTCATGTAATCTTCTAAACTTACCCTGAACTACTGAACCCTGAACTACTGAACCCTGAACTACTGAACCCTGAACTGAACTTCATACGGCACAGACTACGTGCAAAGTAATCACTCATCGGTAGCAGTAACATCTTTTATTGCCTGGGCGTACATCGCAGTCTTTTTTCTTCTCTTGCGCAAATGCTGTGATACTAACAAAGCTGGTATTCGGAACGATATAGATTTCTAAGTACCGCCACCCCTTTATACTACGAGATGATTTGTTTCGATTGCTAGAGCAGGAAGACGATGATTTCCATTTCTCGTACGAAGCTAAAGAATATGCCTCACAGTTGTTCGCCTCCTCTTCAGCGCAACATTCACCTTCCCAATTCCTGCCCAATAATTTCAACGCCAAAATGAGTCCCTCCCTCTCTTGGAAACACCTACTTTCAAAGGAGGGAAGGAAAACTTCTTTAATACCTTATTAAAGATTACCCCTGAGGACTCATTGGTCCATCACTGGGGTAGAGGGAAATCATAAAAAATAAAAAGGGTCAGGGAGAAAGACCTTTTGGCGGAAGGAAAAAATAATTTAAAGGAGAGGGGAAGGGTGCAGGGGAAACAAGCAGTGAATGTGAGGAGGTTATCCGTGTGTGGAGGCAGATAAAGGGAGGAGGAAAGGATGGAAGGGCCAATAAGTCAAGAGACTATGGAAGGAGGAGGAGATTGCCTCAGGTCATGGGCGAGGAAAAACCTTAGGAGTCCTAAATTCGGATGACTGTGAAAGAGCGATATGACGGCCAGTCGCTGGAGCTATTTCCAAAAGTCTCGCAGGACAATAAGCTTCTCATAATTTACGTACTTTATTGATCCAGTTTTTGTTCTAACGTTCTCTGGGATATCGCAGCCTTCTGGAAATGAGTTTCGAGACATTCCCATGAATTCACGCGACGTAAATCATATTAAAATTTCGACGGTGGAGAAGGAATTAATTTGATATTATTTTGAGTTCTTCCTGAATGGTATTTGTAATATATCTCATAATAAAATCCGCATTTAAAATTGGGTTACTGCCAATGGTTTTTGCGACAAATTGAATAATGCTTCTGGTTGAGGAAAGCATTTTGTGGGTTTTCTACACTTGGCTTAATTGATTATAATAGATACTTGAAATTATTTCATTCCGCGAGAGCATATAATAATTATAGAGAAATAGCATCCAAAGCTTTTCTTTGTTATCAACCAACGCTTATAGATTACGGGGAGTTACAAAATGAATCTTACGTTGGTATTATTAGGTAAATTTTGGAATATTTTATTTCGCTAAAACCTTTTGAGTACGCAAAAGTTATTACAAATCTACTTTAGAAATGCACTCTTTTGATGTATATACTTTTCCAGGATCAATCCCTAATTTTAAGCAAGTTTCGGGCAGCTATATGGTTATTCAGATACCAAATAAATAATGAATTACTTTACTTTACCTTTTCCTAAAAATATTTTTCATTAGGACTGAGATTGAGATCTTGGGGTTCTTGATGATACCAATGGACAAATTAAAAGAACGTCTTAAAGTCTTACGGAAAATTTAGTTTATTTTGCGTCTTCTTTTGTTAGTTATTATCTGTTTTGTTAGTTTCTATTTTAAATCTATTCCTCTTTGGTTTATTTGGCATTTATTATTTAACATATGACCAATTCATTTCAACCTATTTATTCTATTTCGCAATCCGTAGCGGTTGTCTTGCTTTCCTTATGACTTCATATTTATGAGGTTAAGAAATAAATCAGCGAAATATATCATAAATCCTTGAAGAGAGTGAAGAAAAAATCTTTAAATAAGCAACTACACAACTTGAAAGCATTTGAAGTCTTCGGATATGAATAAAGAATGGCTAAAAATTGCGTTTTCGCGGCATAAAAGATAAGAATGGCCTTAGAAAAAGACGAAGCAATTACAGATACTCCATTCCTCCGCAAACAATCGCAATTATGTCGCGGGATTTGAACTCTTGATACGCTTCAATCAAGTCCTTTTGATCTGCAGTGCAATTTATCAGGCCGGTGTGACAGCGAAGGAGAGTTGGCGTGACCCACTCTGGTCAACGGAGTCACCGGTTTGAGTCACGCCTAAGGCCTCCCGAGTGTATATGTAATACCACGGTTATCTAACCCATCGCCAACACAATATTACATCGCTTTTCAGATTGCGCCTTATTTGAATTCGACCAGAATTGAGGAAAAAGAAATAGTTTTGCTTCGAGATTGTGCGAGCGGCTCTTGTTTTGAGGGGTTTAATGTTTGGATTTCTTTACTGCTTCACAATCTGCATACAGATTACCTACAGACAGCAAAATGTAGAGCGAGAATTTCTCACTCACGTAGTCCGTTTGGGATAATATAACCACCTTAATCAAAATTAACCAAAACCAATCCTGTCTTTCCATCTTTTATTTATATTTCCACTGAGCCTCTTAAAATCTGTATATACTGTAGTTGAAAATCTCATAATGTTATATATCCAAATTTGGCTCCAAATATACCTCATCTAGCTGCGCTCAAAGGCTACATAAATAGGTATAAATAAATAAAGTAAATGTTAAAGTAATAATAGGCAATAGTTCTAGAGCAATAACGGGGAAACCGCGGTCTTAAATATGCCGTTTTTGGTCATTGATTGTGGCCTTTCAGCTACTTTCTGAAACAAATGCCCATATTTAAATAATTTTGTTTACGTCCTTCTAATGCCTCCAAAAGAAAAACGAAATGGAAAATATTCCCCCATAGTTCACTTAGCGAATAAATTTATTTTCTCACTAACAATATGAATGCTAAACTATTCGAACGTGTGCAATACATAACTCAAAAGCAGCCTGACGGTTTCACACATTTTATGCATCGAAATGGCAAATATGGCCATCCTTACTCTATAGAATCTTCACTTCATTATAAGTAATCTGGATAATGAGGTCGAATTTGTCTTTTTCTCCTTTTTGAGTTAATTAGTGGAAAATTAATTAATCATTTAAGTGGATATCAATCAGATTTATTGCTCATAAAATATTTGGCTAGTTGGCAATGTTCTAAGACTTGTTTCCATTTCATGTCTTTTTTAAATTTGAAGCAAGAAGCTCGGTATATACATTATTTTTCTAGCTTTTCATGGCCCAATATTCTTCGATTCGCAGACATGATTTAATTACTTTGGGGACCGTCATTTCGACTATCAGAAGATATCGCCTTAAGTGAATTATTAAATGTAAAATAACTTTGAGAAAGTTAGTCTTCAATTTACCTAGTTTAGAATCGTTCTTAAGTATTATTCCTTAATACATGTCTTTTGCATCGGAAATTATTATTTCTAACTTTTTTCTTCATTTTCGATTGCGGTTATCATGAGCTAAGTGATCTGCGATTATGTCGATTCAATATTTTTGTATTCTTCATACTTCATTCTAACCAAACATATACTTTAGGTTTGTCCTTCAGCTTTGACTTATGCTCAGAAAAATTATTTTTCTAACTTTTTTTTCACCGATATATTTTGTGAATAATAATGAATATTTTACCGCTATCAATTTAATAGAAACATTGCTTATCTCATGCAAAGTAATATCGACCACAGTAAAAGCTTTTCTAGATTTCATAGTAATTCTTGTTGTTAGAATAAGTTCCTAAAAACTTCCTTTCAACATTTTATTACCTATAATGAGTAGAATTTAATTTCTACTGAAGTCGAGTTCTTCATTTTTATCTAAAATTCTAAAAGTTCTGTACAGTGCATTCAACTCAAGAAGGGAGTTTATTAATGTCCTTAAAGGAGAGTGGAAGATCCGCAAAAGAGAGGAGGAGTTAGTGCACGCCAGAAATAGGAAGTACTCCTTAAGAGGGACGGAGTAAGGCGCGGGTGTCACTCGTTTCAGTGAAGCTCTCTCGGGATTCCTCAGAAGAGGCATCCATGCGATCCTTCATTTGATTGATACTTCCTGCTCCGTGATTCGCTGCCCATGAGAGGGAATGCTTCTTTAAAACCATCTTCGTACGCCCCACCAGAATAGTTTCACCACTACGGGTCGTCGCTTTCCAAATCGATATCTCCCTAAAACATCCGCTATTCTCGAAATTTTTTGGCCCATTTACGAACAATTTTTGCGGCCTATTTCGTACGGTGCGAGTTGCGTTAATCACAGAGTCATAGTGTGGTAAAGTGGAACCACTCTAATTTAAGCTGTTGCCGATTAGACCAACCTTCCTTCCATTCAGTTCGAGAGAACTCAGTACCCTTTATTCCCTGAGTACCCTTCTACCGTTTAGTTCTATCGCTATTCCGTTTAAATCATTTGTATCTGTCTGAAATGAATAAATGCTTTATGTACAAGCGCGCTAAATGTAGAACCCTATGATTCTGAGTATTCGTTTGAGTTTAAGCCAACACGCAGCAGATGAGTTCCAATGTAAAACCTCGATTATAAAAGGCCACCAATGTATTCAGAAGAAATTTTACTTTTTGATGTAACATTTACTTGACGTATTGAACATTAGTTTCAATAAATATCTGAGAGAACGCGAAAGCTATGGCACTAGGTAAAAAAGCATGTGTTTGGTACAGAGTCACTTGTTTATCGATATTTATTTATCCTTTATATTCGGTGAATTTCGTTCAAGTAACTGTCATTTAGGATCAGTAAGTTCTTCTGCTATCTATACTTACGAGATCGGTTATTTTAGTTAGGTTTTTCAAGGGAGATTTTAGATTCAACAATAGTGTTTCGGCTATGATGGAATCCTCGGGTGGACTTCGCTTAGGGATAAGACTTGATTACCGACGTAAGCTTTTCGAAAAGTTTATAGCTACAGATCTCATTGACGAAATAGCTGATATTGTTGTTCCAGTTAGCAACGAGCGCGAGTACCGAGAAAAATCTAAGAAACGATTCAGGGAAGTGATTGCCAGGACGGATAGTTACTTCCGGTCGTTTTTCCCTGATAGGATTATAGGGTGATTATAGGGTGATAGGATTATCGATGGTTTTACGTCCCCTGCCACGCGCCACTGGCGGCTTGCAGGGTTTAAATGCAAATGACATAATGTTCCGGCATTTAAGAAGTTTTTCCTTTGGTTCCCCAAATTATGAATTACATATGCATATTACATAATTACATAGGATAACAATTAGAGCTACAGTTTAAGCTCTTGTAAAATATTCCTTAAATTTTTTATGAAAGTTTTCAGATAGTTTTATTTTCATTCAAAAGATATAATGATGAACTTTCTTGCTTCATACCTACCATCTTAATTCGTATCTTTCTTACTGTCGGTATCTTACGAATTTCCTGTATATCCCTTCTTTTCTACGAGCTCGTTTCCTATTAGCCCGTCATTTTCATCGAGAGTATGGTAACAATTCGTGAAAGTTAATAGCTAGAGAAATTCATAGGCTTCAAATGTCTACTAATAATCCAGCGGATACGACATTCTTTTTCTATCCTTTCCTCATATCATAAACTTGCTACTTATGTAAACTATTTACATAATTTGGTATATCGTTTCAATTCTGAGATGCGATGATCGAATCCTGGAATTTAATTTGAGCATTCCTTTTAACAACTTTCTTTCAGCTGCAACAGAACCGTTGGTTTACGACGGGAATACCTTTTCATGACTCTAATATCCTTTAATTTCACCCTACGATGAATTCACGTAATTACTTGGCAATTCAGCTCAGACCTGAATAACGCATCAGCATTTCGCCTACTATAATAACATCCACTGAGTAGATAGCGAAGAAAGTGTGGAGATTACCAGCACGTACTTCCGCCTTACATGTCCGTCTATTTCCACGGTGTGGGTGGATGCCGTCAAATGCCTCCTTTAACAAGTGGAAAACGAACCCCGAATACAGTAACCGCCTCGTAGTGGAAGTCTAAATCACTGTTTTGTTCGTAACCGCAAAAGCTCACTGTCTCCATTATAAAGGGCGGGCCATCTGGCCCCGTTGCCCTTCGTGTGTGCCGAAGCGTTGCTTTAGAAGAGATTTCTTAAGACTGCCCATTGTAATCCGCTTGCACGCAACCACCAAGTCTCTATTCAATAATTGTTAAAAGCGGAAAGCCGAATCCTTCCCATCCGTGAAGAACGCGCAGCACGAATAATGCGATTTATATATTTCTGATAGATTTCCCTCTTACAGAAAACTAGAGGCGAAGAGCATTAGGATTCTCTCTAAAAACTTCATGAAGTAGTTTAAGTTTTAAATATTCTTCAAAATACAAATACATCAGGATACGATATATTTTTCTTGACTCACTTTTTTAAGTTTTTTGGGGGAGTAATGTAACAAGGTCCGTAACATCTATTTTGGCTAGACTGTGCGAAATTTTTACTTTCTCCGTCAAACCTCTGTAAGATGAGTCAATGAATATAATTATGCTTTTCATCTTTTATAAAATATTTTATATCGTATTAGTAGTATTGTTAAGGGTGCTTCGACTGCTTAGGTCATTTTGCACGTAAGCCCCCACCTGGAATCGAACCCGGGGCCGCTTTCACCGAAGTGGAACAATCCGGGAGTCCCATTTTATATTTCAACTATTTGGTCTCCAATCACTATGACACAGCGATGAAGTGAAATGCCAGAGGACATCTTGACAGTGTTATAACTTTAATTCAAGTTCACATTAGAAACTAGATCATTATCTTCGGCATTCGTTGGAATTGGGAGCTTACGCAACTGAATGAATTGGAACTCGTAGTGGAAGTCTGTTTTGTTCGTAACCGCAAAAGCTCACTGTCTCACTGAGTATCCACTCAGTCTTCAATTTTATTTATCAAAATGTTATTGATTTAGCCTCTCGACAACCCATGAAATGCTGCAAATCACGTTATACTTTCTGGAAGAATTAGGGTTTCCTGAGAATTGTTTTCGAATTTATTTATTAGAATTTCACAAATATTTTTAAAATTTTTTAGCGTAAATGATCGCCTGGTGGTTTATTACTTTTAAAATCCGAAAGAAAGCTAATTTTGCGAAAAGTCAACAAAAATCCTCAGATTAAATGAAGAAAATCCAATTTTCAATTAATCGCGTCATTTCAGTTGTTTTTGATCTAAACTGTGATGGAAACAAAGTCTTAAATAGCCGTTAGAAACATTTGTTTCGCAAGAAGCATTCCAGATATATCGTGCTGTAATCATCAAGAAATAAAGGTAGAGTCCGAGAGACTTTATCGTTATATCGTTATCGAGTATATTCGCTAATATATTAAACATCCACTTACATCGTAGAATACGTATTCGTCTTCAGAATGCGAACGTATACTCTTGCCATTGCTTTATACGCCATCTACGATTGCAAGTTAAGAAAAATCGGACGAAGATCAAAATGCTTTTCGACGTCATCCGATCCGTTTCGGTAGATTATTCATATTTGGATGGAAATCGCCCAAAACATCGTTTCCGCCGATTCCCTTCTATCTTCGGCGCATCTACAAATGTTCGCGTCATAATTACGGCGGCAGGTGAGTACAATCCCGTGCGGTCACTTTCGTTCTTCAGAGCTTCTTCTAATCTCCACCGAGAGGCTACTGGCGCCACTTGATGGAGACAAGTTCGGAGCAGCAGTGTATATATATATATGTTGACTCTTAGCTCGAAAAAGTCGTTCTTAAGTCCATTACCTCGGCCATTTCGGGATTTTTACTGTGCCATTTGATGTCTGGCAAAATGTTTCGTCCTTCCATTCCAGATTCTATGATTGCCCATCGATAGATTACGTTGTGTCTATTAACCATAAAGTTCACGTGGTTCCCACTATCAGCTATTCATTCAAAGACGATTTGAAGAGAACGTACATTTTACGATCTCGAGAAGATATTTGAGGATGAAGATTTCCCTTTGCGCACTTTGAAGGCTACCATATGAAATTCAGTTTGCCATTGCAATGATGCCAGAAATTCTGGCTCTTCAAAAATTGTCGCTACCTCTATATAATGAATACAATATTCACTATGTTCATGGAAGCTGTTACAAATCCCCATCTGAGAAATATCTTCCTATTGACTAGATTAAATTAGCCAATAACTCTTGTAACTAATTATAAGAATTATTTTTTTCCTGGTAATAAAATCATCTTTCAAAATCAAATTTTGTCGATGTAGACCCCTTTCATTTTAATAATTACATTTCCTGCCCTTAGTTACTTTTGTAAATGGACTCAAGCTTCGCTGCCTTAAAATAGAAATTGCCCTTCGTATGTCAATTGTTCACGATCTATATCAACCACAATAATGATTGCAACACATTTCAAGTATGTGTAAAATGAAGAGCAGTAAAAAGTAACAGATTAGATCAACAAATTCGACTCATTTCTGTCTTTTGGAAAGCGTCAGCTGATTTTCTTTGAATATTTATTACGTAATTAGTGTTATAAAAATAAATTAGGTAGTGTGTGTAATGTTTGGAAAGCGTATAGCGTACACCGTGAAGGCTATTTTTGTTAAGCTTTGTGATAAAACTCAGAAAATAGAATGAAATGAATAAATATCAACTACCATCTAATTATTTTCCTCCCATTTTAATGATTAACGCAGCAGAAGAAATAAGAATCATAATCGTGAAGCATAGCAGTAATATACGTAGTTCCTTTCAAGGCAAAACATTTCCATTGAGTACGACCAGAATGAAAGAAACTGCAATTGGTAAACTCATTTGCAATTATATGCTAACTGTCATTTTAACACTTCAAAAACTTCATGATGCGTATCGTTGGTAGGGAACATTATGAAAGCACGAGAACGATATTACTTAGTTAGCCATCATCCGATGCATCGGTGCACTGCTTTGGACACTGCAGACAAGGTTGTATCTATGAAATGGGGATATGAAATCATCTAAACAATTACTCCAACGATAGCTGGAGGAAACAGTCCAATCCTGTTAAGTAACTCAAAGAAATCTTGGTAATAGATGCTGGGACCAACCGATCTACAATCTAGATTATCTAGAAATTAATTCTTTTGCGAGCGGTTCAAGAAAATTGATGGAATGCTCCTCCTTCCCAGCTACAAAAATAGACTAGAAGCAGACACTTCAACAAGCAGATAATAACAATCCATGAGTGAGTATAAATGAAGTTGTATGCGGTTAGATATATTTAAAACGAATGTTTATTTTTTGTATTTAGTTCGAATCGGCAAAAAATAATTAATGCTTCGAAGAATGGACAGAAAATGGAATTGGTTAAAACTTTAATGCCTGGACTTATAATTTAATATCTGTTAATTTTTAAAACGGTAGCTGAAGCCCCCTTGTACTCGCCACCGTAACTATTAGATATGATAATTCTCGTTGAACATCAACTCAAACTACAGAATGATCTCATTTATCTGATATAGTCTTATCTGTAGCGTGAATGCAAAGGTGCGCAGGAGAATATTTCCTCATATCTGCGATATCAATACCATCCTTAAGTCTCTGGTCTAGAACTGGTTTAATGAAGTCATTAGTCCATCGAACACGAGAATATTCCGCGCGGACCGCGTAGAAGAAGCCGCCTTTGTCCACTTCTTCAAAATGAACCGATGTTTCTTTCTGACAGTCGCATCTAGCGGCTCTTCTCTTGTCACATTACACCACTAATTCACATCGGGAAATATCGTCCCGACCGCCCTGAAAAGAAAAAGACCATCCCCGCTTAACGGCGCTCCGATGCGCTTACTAAAGACTCTCAGTTCATCTTTGAGGCCATCACGACGCTCATTAGAGCAACAAAAAGGTATTGTAAACGTGGGCATATGAGATTTTTTTATCTCTACGCGTAGAAGCCTTCATCGCGGCCATTATTCTCTTCCGTGATTTTTTTGTGTCCTTTGTGTAGAAATGAAGGGATGTAATTACGGATTAAGGCATACTTTTGGTTTGAGGAAGTTGAAGGGAATCCAACTTGATGGCATCTAATCTATCCTTACCGCACTTCTAATGGAGGAGATATGTGACTTGCAGAAGTTGATACTCTTTGTACTCGTACTTTCATGGAAGAGACTAAGAGCTGTCTAATTATCTAATCTGCAAAATTACTGTAGCAAGGCAATGTTTGTTAGAGCAAAAGACGTTTAAAAGTTGTTTCTAAGATTGAAATTTTTCTGCGAACTCAAAGCTGAAATATTTACCATGAAAAATGCATCATTGCAGAGTGCAGGATGTCGATGTATAAGCTAAAACTGCTTTATTAAAAAGAATATTATTTACTCAAAATGACGGCACTTTTAACTGATGTTTAACCAGACTAATGACTGCTATAGCTTCCGGGTTAATTAAAGCTATTATATGTTAAATCATTCTGAGGTTTTCTAATATGTAGTGTCAATAAGCCATCTCCTCTTCCATCCTTAATGTAATAACAGAACAGAATTGCGGTTGCAATTTTTAATTTTATCTGCAGATGTTTATTGGAGTGGATATGAGAAGAATTTTTCTGATGAATTTCACTTTATTAAACTTTAATACATTAAGATAAACAAGAAATAGAACTGAATCTGGTTATAAATACATACTATCCCCGGTATAAAATGTCTCATGATTGCATAGATATTTTAAAATATATTCTCACTCACCTTCAAAGAAAATCGACTCCGGTTAATCGCCAGTAATTACGGAGGATACGCACGAAGAATCTTTCATATATCCCATACCGAAAAAAATTCAAGCGATTGCTATTCCATTTCCTCCACCCAACCTTCTTCCTCGTCCTCCTTTTCTAAATTCAAAAACGAAAATATTATGCGCATTAATACGAAGAAAATGTAAGGTGCGCCTAAGAGATCGAGTATCCTCCCGGTGACGAATGGAGAAGTCTTCGATAGCCTCATCATAATCCAAAATCTACGCCCTCAAAGTCTTCCGAAGGGCCGGGTTAATAAGAAAACACGAGCTCTTCAAGCCAAAAACGTCAGACTTAAGAAACAGTGACCACACATACGGCGATGTTAATTACACGTTCCGGCGAAGGGACAGAGTGTGTGATTTTCGATGGAAATTAAGGCTCGAAAGAGAAACAGCCCTAAACAAGTCCCTTGAGATACACACCTTCATGAGGAGGTTGGTATGTGCGACTATGAAAATGATGAAGTTTTTTGATCAAACAGGAAGAGATGGATTAGGAAGTATTCGTCTTAAAATGGAGGAAGGATGTTGTACATGATTTCTATAGTTGATTCTTCTTTGTGGTTTACAGTTTTCTTGCAAATGATACTCGTAATAGTAGCTTCTACTTCATTACTACTATTCGTCTTCGTGCAACTTTTACATCATATATTTACTTTTGACATTCGGACTGTTACATTTATGCTAATAAACACTCGGGGATTAAGAAATGTGGATAACACGGGGAAATTGGCTTGATAAGGATAAGTACTCCTGAACCTTATTTAATAAGATTATCCTAATGAATGCGCTAAAATCTTAATGTACCGAACTATTACATAGAACTCTTATCAGGCAAGATGGATCTACTAATATATACGATTTATATTGTAGTCTTCTTTAAATGGTTGGCTTTGATGCGTAGAGATCTCTTCTATTTTAACTATCACGGTATCCCACCTTCATGTCAGCGACCGATTTGTCGATTTTGTCATTGGCCTGCTCTTATATTCGTTGCTCTTGATTGTTTTAACATAGCTTCTTCTCATACAAAGTAACACTCACCTTGCAACAGTAACGAATTGCTATAGATCATTGCTCATAACTCCGAACCGTTACAGGTTTAGAAATAATCATTTTCCTCGTAAAATGCACGACGCTTTGCCCAACTAGATAGCGTGCTATCGAGATAATATGCTTCCGTTACTTAAAAAGAAACCTTTCCTAGATTAATTGGTGCTTTCGAAATGCAACTTGGACCGCAACGAAAGGATTTTCCAAAATAAAATATCGTTTCGTTAAGAATCGAGTAAAGCCTTAGTCTTTCGTCTCGCTTCATAGCGTTCTCTTTCCGAGTTTCTTTCCTCTCGCTTTTCCATGTTCCTCACTTTGGAATGAAACACCTCCCCACCAACTCCGTCCTTTTGGGGCCGCTCCGAAAAAGGAAGGGATTTTGACAGATAGGTTCCGTGGCTCGACTTATATATATTTTTTCTTGTCTTCCCTCCTCACACCGCCGAGTCCAGATCATCTCCGCTCGCCACCGCCTCCCACTCTCCCAGCGAAAGAATATAACAAAAAAAGGAACATCGGCGCCCGCAACATAAATTGCCTTTTGCTCCTTGTTAATAGCCCCGGACTTTGGGAGGGTGCACCTTCCTCCCCCTGCCTGGGGCTTTTTTGGGGCCCTCCCATCATACCGTCGGCGGGCCTTCCACCTATCAAGGCAAGCTGCCTCTCCCGCATATCTTCTCGACTGAGCCGCCAGGCGTTCGGTGGAATCCTCAACTCCCAATTACCTCAACTCCTCCCCCTTCCATCTCATTCCTATCATGTCCTCCGTTCCTCCATTTCCGAATCGTCAATCTCGAACGCATCTCGTAGTCTAAATTACCAACCTGGCCGTCCGTTTCTTTCCTTCTCTTTTAAATAATTCCGAAGAAATGTTTTCTT
The DNA here is from genome assembly GCA_000376725.2 of Ladona fulva. NCBI lineage: Eukaryota > Metazoa > Arthropoda > Insecta > Odonata > Libellulidae > Ladona > Ladona fulva. The sequence continues at coordinate 518,809 of KZ308657.1, forward strand.
TTAAATGGATAACATTTAAGAGTGTAATTGGAGAGTTTTCGTAGCTGGCCGAGAGCCTCTGTATCTTACGCTCTTGCGATATTCTACATTATATTATTCCCATCCGTCTTTTGTTTAGCTATCGCAACTACTTATTTATTTTGCATTCTTTCAATGGCTAGGATATATCCCTATACTTACCTCTACTTACACTTGCGTAAATGGTTCCTTGAAGTAATTCTTATTATAGGATTACGTTTGCCCAAGTGCATTGTTTTAGATTCTAAAAGCAAGCAAAAATACAAAGGTATCCTCTATGGCGTTTGGTCAGTAATCGAGAGATAATGTGACACTGAAGGAAGAGAAATGCATGTATGGCCTGCCTTTTTAGACTTTAAACCATCAAGTCTGGAAGACCTATAGATTTCAAAGTTTAAAGACAGTTTTCCAATTGTTTTGTTATTCCTCTTACTACTCGAGTATAGATATATCTTCAAGTTACGTGATAGGTTGAACCGAGGAAAATCGCACATATCAAATACGTTTAGGAAGGGTTACAACTTTGCATAAAAATTTGTTAATTATATATAATGTATTATTTTTTACATTGTAACGAAGTACCAGAACATCAGCTGCTTTTGAATGAAAAATATTCATACCACATACTACTAAAAATTGTAGTTCTACATCTACATCTACATTTACATAAGTGCCCTGCAAGCCGCCTTTCGGCGTGTGGCAGGGTGTGTAAGCACCTACAGGGTGTGTAAGCACACCCTACTTCACTAATCGATTGCTTTCGTGTATTCTTCGCAGAAAAAATGAATTTTTGAAACGACTTGTTCTAGCATCTATTTCTCTGATTTTCCTCGCAGCATCAGAACGACCTATATAACATGGGGGACGCATTATGTCAGTTACACCATCTGTGAACGTGCTTTCTCTAAATTTATGAAGTAGATTTATCTTTTGTTTAAGCCTTCTATCTTCTAAAGACTCCCATCCCGCGTCCTCAAGCATTAGCGTAAAACTCACTGACTTAAAGGAATAGTAAGTGTGAGAAATAGCAACATGACTGGAACTCGAACCCAGGTCTCCCACTTTCCGGGCAAGTATTATAACCACTAAACTTGTCGCAACAATTCTTTAAAAAACGTATAGCCTTTCACTATACTTTTTCTAATTCCCGATTACAACACTTTCTGCAGGGTCCCATACACTACACGCATATTCCAGGTGAGGCCTGATAAACGCAACGTAACATCGCTCACGGACTTTTTCTTCGCTCCTACCGGCAATTCTCTTCACGAATCCGAGTTTCTTAAGTGCTTGTCCACGTATATTACGTATGTGGGTACCCCAGGTTAAGTTATTGGTGAGGGTTACTACAAGGTATTTTACCGTTTCTGCTGTTTAAGTTTTCCCTCGGAGCCTGCACGAATAATCATTGACATTATTTTTCCTTTGGAAGAAGTTGATCACTGAACATTTATCTAGATTGAGTTCTAATTGCCAATCATTGCACCATTTCATAATTTTATCTAAAACACACGATAGGGTTAATCTATCCTCTGAGCTTCCTATTTCCCTATAAATTACCGCGTCGTCTGCAAATATCCTAACTTTAATATTAATGTTATTGCTAAGGTCGTTGATGCACACTAAAAATAGTAACGGTCCGATTACAAGTTCTTTATACATGTTAGCACAGAATATTAAGAAAACGGATGAGTTTCATAAAGCAAAGTTATTTCGATGTCGTTGGATTCATAATATCAGAAATAAACTCGTCTGACGACACAACGTCTTCTTTTTTCCACAGAGAATTTCTTCGTAGAGAGATAATATTTTGGTACTCTTTGCTTAGTTGCTAAAACGCGTCCTCCGTTGGGGATCGTTTTTTTTTCATATTTGTAAGCCTTTTTCAATTGAGTGGAGAGCTTCTTCCAATTTTGTGATATAAAAGAAGAAAGTATAATTCGTTTTTGGTACACCGAAATGGAAATTGAAAAGAAAATGTGCAGAGGGGCAGATTGACGGAATTTTTATTTACATGTAAGTGAAAGAACAGTACCACAAAATACCACGTCTATCGATAGAAGCCAATCATCATCCCATTTTCTTCCTTTCCGGGCCATGAAAATCTGCCACTATTTTCTTCGACATAAAAAAATAAAAGCGGAAGAAACCTCACTTTTTTTCTAAGTTTGTAACAATTTCCCCCTGAGCCCTATCATGTATTGAATTTCCTGCTGGTTGAATATTTTAATAAGGTTGCAATTAACATTTCCCGCAGATGGAAAACGATGGTGAATGAAAAAATCAAATTTCCGTTGATTAATTGAAACGAATAAAAAGGTTTCCTATTTAATAACTTTTTACATACTTCATGATTTCAATTGATTGCTCTCTTATTTGCATAAACGATTGCCAGTACCCAAGGACGATTTCTTGGGTTGAGATTCTATTTCAAGATAAGGACGTTTTATGCATCTCAACGAAGGATGACTTTCAAGAATTCCATTTTGACGGGTGCGTTAGCGTTGCTCCCCATTCATCGTCCTCCGCGGCTGATAACAGGTTTAACTACGAAGCGAAAACAAAAAGTTCATGCTTACCGTAAGTGGCATAGTATTACCGAAAATAATAATTCTTTCCTTAGCGGACCTAAGCGGAATGATTAATTGATAATGCAGTACATCTCTCCACATTTCACCAAATTAAAACATTTTTACGATACTGTTGTCGGTGATGGAAATAAATGAGAGGGAAATTATACACAGCTAATTCAGTAGGAATAACTACCCTTCCATACCAATTGCAGGCATTGCGACTTACATTGCGTAGGCCATCAGATCAATTCCCAGATAATTATAGTATATATATATAATAATTGCTCAATGTTAAAGGTGCACGAATGGTAATGCTAAACAGTTTCACCTGAATTCAAAGCATAAATAGAATATCTTTCAAGTTTAGGTTTTCAGAACACGTTAACGAGTAAATTATAAATCTAGTAGTAGAAAAGAGAGAACTTTGGAATTACTTATTTTTATATGTAAAAAAGCAAGCTATTCCAAAACATCGGAGAATTTGCAGGACCGACCAGTTGAACCTAAAGAGAAGCTGAGGCGATGGACCACATTTCGCTGAGTCACATTTCCGAAGTTGTTTACGTCATTGTCGATTGATTCCTCCATCTCATTCTCCATGGAAACAATGGCGCATCGTATAGAGTTGCTTCGTAGTTTTTAATTCGAGCGAGCGCCGCAGATGGCGGTGAGGCTCCGCGCTGCACCATTCATCAGCCAATCGGGTGTCGGCTTCCGAACAGATGAAGATATCGGCGATTCTCCGCCGATGACGTAGCCCATAGCTCATCACGCATTCACGAGTCGCTGGTTCAAATCGCTATCGCCTCTCTCAAGGACTTTTTAATCTTCGGACGTTCGTGTCCGTCAGCCAATACCTCCGAGGATGTACTCCTCCACGGATGGTCTTACAAGATTACGACCAACTATCGAGCGAATTCCATCTCCATTGAGAAAGGATGTGGTTTTCCCAGAGACGAGAAAATCAGCATTAAATTCTACACGAATCTGTAATCACTTTGAATAAACCTGGGCTTCTTCATTGATCCATCATGATCGAAGAGATTTTTATGCCTGGCAATCACTCAGATGCTCCAACTACCAAATCTTGATGAATGGAATATTCTTCATTTGTCATTTGGTACAAGATAGAGTAGAATGTATCTTTCAATTGCTTTATTCTAAGTATCGTTCAATGATACGATTACATGAACAGTACTGAGGTATGGGTGATGCTGAATAATTGCAGTAGTCTCAGGCCGTGTTTCTCGAATGTCAAGGTTGGTGTTCTTTGTAGGCTCAATTGGAAGCCCTTACGTGGATTTTCCCACTCGTTGCACATTTGGGTTCAAAAGGGAAAGCAAAGGGAAATCCCACTCCTCATACTGCCAATTATGCCTCATTCCATCACCAGGGCTTTTGGTAGCTGATGGTTGAGTATTTCAAGATTCAGCAAGACTTCGAGCTGATGACTTTACAGGCAGACATTCAGGTATAAATTTCTCATTTTGAAGGGAAATTAAATATATAAATACACCATTAATACCATTATCAGGAAATGCTGCATATGATGCCATTCCGTTGATCAGAAACCAGATGATTGAGCTAAGATCAATAATGGTTGACCCATCATTAAACGGTTTATGCTTAGGAAATCGCTGCTACTTGGAATGTAAGAGGAATGCAAGAGCTCGATTATAAGTTGACGACTGAAATGAGTATGGGAGGATTTAATGCGTTATGCAAACGTAAAACTCTTATCACTCTGCTTTCCTGAGAGTGACAACGGCTGAGTTAATGAATGATTTCATGCAGGCACTGCGATCCAGAATTGATAGAAATACATATAGTAATCGAAAAAATAGGGTGATTTTTAATACGAGGAGTGAGATTTGCGAGAGGAAGTGAGATGCCTAGATTGCTATGGATCAGTATCAAATTGGGAATCCGCAGATATATGCGTTTTATATATGCATTTTATGCTCCATTGGAAAAAGTCATACAAATAAAAGAGGTTTCACATTAGTTTGAGTTTTGTTGAGAGAATGTGATGCAGGTGAGAGATTAATGTTACTGGAGAACATGAATGTACGAGTGGATGTGAGACTTCAGAGTAAACGAAAATGATGATAAAGTACTTGGTATTGCATGGGAGAGGGGTTATTTGATTTGTATACTTGTATTAAGCATAAAATGATATGTACGAATGGCGAAGATATGAATGTAGGATAATGATTGTTTTAGTTCTGTAGTGCGATGGACTGGGAGATTTGGTGAAGAATACGCGAGTGATGAGGGAGTGAGGTCATTATTTGCCGTCTTTCGATTGGTCCTGGTAAGAAAGTCGGTATAGATGAATAATAGATGTGTGAATCTCGGAAGTGGGAATGTGAAACAGTTGTAGAGGGAAGAGGTGAAAAAGAAACATTATTTGTTTGAATATGGGTTAAGGAGGAGGATAGTGAAGGGAATAAGTAAAGAACGGTGGAAAATACACGGAATTGAATAATAGGCATACAAGATGAACCAGCGCCGGAAGTGCACAGAAAGAATGTGACCTAATGTATGAAAAGGGATGCATAGTGGAATGATTCTGCCCAAGAATCTGTGGATGAGGAAAAGGCAGCCTTTGAGAGGATGACTGCTGAAAATATTTGGGATGAGATACGTTTTGCATAAAGAGATTCTTCCGCGGATATTTCCGATAATTAAAACTTATTCTTTAATTGAATAAAGTGAGAAAAGAAAGCGAAAGAAAAAAATCTGCTATAAATGAAAATAAAGATATTGTGTGAAATGTTTGTGAGTTGAGGAAGGGCTGTATGAAAGACTTACTTGAGTTGTGTGGAGAATGTCCGGATGAGTCTGTAGAAGGAGGTGATATTTAAGTCAATGATACGGTCAGTTAAGGTTGAGTTAATGTGTTCGTGCGAAGAAATGTTGAGAAATGGGAGGATGGAATTTCTAGTGAAGCACTTAAGTATGAGTACCATAGAACTATTATATCTGATGATGCGCTGTTTATTTAAGCATCGAATGATCAGTTATCTCTGATAATTTGAAAATAATCGTAAAGTTCTAAATGGGAAATAGAAGTAAGGTAGGATGTAAAAATCGTGGATTTTAATCTTAAATTCGGTGAATAAGTCTCGAATAATCCAAGTAATTTAGTTTTAATTGATCAATTCAACTTTAAATTTGAACAAATTCATAGGATTTCATTCGTTATTCATAGGATTTTAAGTATTATAATCTGATTGTAATTCGTAGCATCATCCCAAAGCATAGAAATGAATTTCGGAAACAATTTACTGCAGTTGTTATTGAATTCACTTTACGTCAATTATTTTCAAAAGTCAAAAGTTTATATTTGATTTTTAAATGTTAGAAGTATCTTTAAGCGAGCTTTTATAAAATTCTTACATCAAATAAATTATATTTACTTTGCGAAGAATAAAGAAAACAAAATAATTAAGTTTCACTCCTGTTTCTTAGAATTTTTATTCTCCAGTAGCATCTGTAAGGTGATGTAGTCTCCAGAACCTTAACAACCTTTAAGAAATCTGAATTTTGTGTTGTAAATACATTTTGGGTTCATACCCTTGGAAGAAAAAGCTACACTTAAATTCAACTTTAATTTCTTTCATATATATTTTCGAGACAGAGTACCATTTTCGACTTTCTCACGACTTCTTCAGGTGAGCGACGAGCTGTGGCGCTTAAACACCGTCAATAGGTCGAGTCGGAGGTATGTACGTTTTTTCAAAAATCGGCTCGGAAAATTAAATAAATGACGGCAATATTTAAGCGGAGGTCCATCACTGATTTCTCTATCTGTAATGGCTAGAGATAATAGGACAAGAATTTAATTTTTTCAAATTATGTACTGAAATGGAACATTTTAACATGCGGGAATGGTCGAAGTGCCAGATCCCACCTAATCCGGGACTATTTGCTTGTTCATCAAAGAGAAATATTTTTATATATCTTATTCTTGCATAGTTATCAATGTTCATCCTATTGTTGTCTTTAGATAAAATGGTATTTATTTATTTAATTAAAGCTACAAGTCATTGTATGTATTCCTTATTAACTGATATACTTATTATTGGGTGTACGGAAAATATTAAATGTACTAGTAAACGCCTCCATCAAGCAAGTCAAGCATGACAGAACTTAATTTATATATA
>KZ308657.1:526576-557456 GCA_000376725.2 Ladona fulva
TCCGCTTTTTTCCTAGATGTCCAAACCCGGGACTTTACGGCAAAAAAATCGGCGGCTCAGTGAGACACTTCCTTCTGCCTCGCCTTTAGTATCCTAGATGTATATATATATCCGGAGAAGCGTCTATATATATATATATGATTTTCCCACTTTTCACTCCTAACCACTCATAATTCGAAACTTATTTAACCAAAGATTGAAATTTTCCTGAACAGCTCTCGTCCTATGCGTGGAAGGTGGAAGCATTTCGAAACTCTTACGGATTTATCGTAACAATCCTAAGCAAAAACTTTCACACGCGCACGGCATTTCCCTACTCCTTTTCTATCTCGGGAATGCAACGCTTGCCCGTGGTTCTTGAGGTAGGTACCAGATATTCCGCAAACATTTTAATAACTTAGAGCCGACATCCTGGAAAGGGGTCGAGAGTTTACGGGAGAAAATAGAAGGAGCAAAACGACACCACGGTAAAAGAGGAGTCGAGGAGGCAAATTCCAAGAGTGAAAATGGGAAAAAGAGAGAAGGCGATTTTTCTGAAGAAGGGAAGGGGATTGGGCGTGACGAAAAGACGAATCCCGTGGAGAAGAAAGAATTCCTACGAAAAAGGTCAAAAAGTCACCCAGTTACCTTCCCACCCGCAGGGAACCCCATGTGGTGCCTCCAGAGGAGAAAGGAACACATTTTCTTTCTGCCACCGACCCCTCTGCCCACCTGCCCCTCTCTAAGTCCCTTCAAACATCCGACCCACAACCACCCACCCCACGCTTCTTCAAGAGATGTCCCTATTGAAGTAACTATAGTAAGCCTTCTTTCATGTCTAAAGGGTTTTGTAAAGAATAATTGGTACCGTACTGGAGCGGAGAGTGTAATACTGTTTACTTCTATAACGAACAAACGATCTTAGTATTTCTGAATATTCTCAAGCTTACTTATAATTATAATGCATATAATCACTCCACTCTCAGAGGGTCTTCCTTAAATCATCAATGTTCCTGTTATGAATCACGTTCCATGAAAACCAATGCTAACTTAGGCTATGTTAACTTAAAATATATTTGCACTTAGATAATCATACTCAGATACATAAAAAAATGGAGTACTCCAATAAAAATCACTCGCCTCCTTTCTTAACCCCTGCGCGAGAATTTTTTCGGACGTTAAGTTTTCGGTAAATTGAAACTTGCATTCTTCGCCACCGTAAGATTTTGCGTCCTGGGTATACGCCCCGTTGCCCCGCCCTCATTATGACCCTGTGTTTACAATAGCAGTTATTTAATGGATATTCGCCGGCCTTTCATGGTAGCATTCTGCGTTCTTAATTGGGGATTCAATCTCTGGTGATTACCTCCCTTCTCTTACAGCTTTATCCACAAAGTGTATTATTCGATGTTCTATTTGGTCTGATGGATGTATATTTTAGAGGAATAAAGTAACGATAGACAATATCCGATTCTAATTCCCATGTCTTAGACGAATGTCCTTCTGTATAGTATTTTAACGGCATACAGCCATGAGCTTAAAAGATTCACGGTTTGATTGGTCTACTATTTTAAGGTGACGAAATAGATGCAAAACGTAGAATGAAATTTCACGAGTGGTGCTGTGAATGACACAGGAAACTACAGAAAAGAAAAACAGAAACCACAGACGAGGTAAAAAGCATTGACTACGCTTAAATAAGTGGGTTTAATGGGCAAATTATAAATGTAAACCGTATAGAAAGCCATCTGAGAAGAGATCAAAACGTACATACTCAAGGGATGCAAGGAAGGTAGTGGATACAGAAAGATTTCAGCTAGTAGTTAATAGGAGTCGAGAGGAACTTTAATGAATGAGGAAATAGGAAACAATGAAGACATTCGGTTCAACATCTTATCACGTTCCAGTCGAATTATGACGGAATATTAATTATGATGAAGTCATTGATATCAGCCTGAAATTCGTATATACCAGTAATAAAATTGTCAGTAGACATATGCACCATTATCCTTTATATTATGTGGAACATTTTCCCCTATTTTCCTCGTCTTACATTATATTCCGAGCATCATTGGCGACTCTATCCATCCATGGCTACGCACAACCCGTTCATTTAAAATTTCATCCAATACATTTAACGACCCTGCAGTCGATCTACCTCTCCCTTTTGAACCACTCACACACACAGTCACGGAGATCCCGATTTTATCCATCATCTGTTTAGGTACAAATCAATTATTTGCGTCTCGTTGCTTATAATGAATAAGGAGACGTATCACCACGTGTTTGATTAAAGTTATTTATGAGTTAAAGATGCTCAGCGGACAACTCGTTCACTAGAAAAAGTATCAAAATATGGAGAATTATTATTCGATATCGTTGAACATTTGGCAAGAATTTTTTTGGATAAAGAATGGAAAAGTAAAACTATTCTAGACAACTAAAAAAATGTTTACAACCTGTGGGATATGCACCTTATCAATTTTTTCCAGAAATAGGCGAGGCGATAAGTTGCTGTATCATTTTACATACATTTAAAGCGAATTGTAGCTGGATACTAAGGATTCACAGTACACAGATAGTTGGTAATATAAAACATAGACGAAGGAAGACTTTGAATTTTGCACACAAAGGTGAGCGCCTTACGACCTTAAGATTAAGAGAAGTACTATGTTTTAATATAAATCAAAATTAGTATCCTAAGATTATTTCTCGTTGCCACTTTTTATATAATGCAGTACATTTGAGTATTCAATAAAATTCAATCCTTTCGCACTCCAAATTTGTCATGAATGAAATAATCTCTCGAATTTTCTGGAAAATTATCATGCAAAGCGAAAGAGTATCATATAGTTCGTTGATCACCGCTGCCAAAATCCGTACATGTCATCAATATCTTTCTTGAATTGGGATTAAAATCGTTACATTTAGAAGAATTAGTACCTCGATTGGTGTTATTCCCCTCTGAAAGAATCAGATTTATTTTTATTTTTACTTTATATTATAGAAAACGAGCCAAAAACTCGACCTAGGTTTGAGAGTCTCCATCATCAATTTCCTTTATTTTATAAAGAGTAAAGTAGAATTGTCAATAATATATATTTTTCAGGAAGGATATTATCTCATTTTGCCTTTGAACGTGAGTATCCCAAGCTAATTTGGCTCTATGGAATTAGAAATTAGAGACTTACAGACACTCTGTAAACCGTATGTCGGCAGGTGGGACTCATCTTTGGAGAGAAAGTGACGTATTACCGATTTATTAGCCTATTTATGCTATAAGACGATTTATTAGACTTTTTATGCTTATTCATTAATCACAAGGGAGCTCACCGCTGATGGCAAAAGTATAATAGAGTCAGCAGCACCATGAAGCCATCAAAAGTTGGTAGGGAAACCCAATGCGCATTTCGCTGCCGATAGCATCATCCTCAGGGGTAGAAGCGTGACTGAGTGTGGGGACTTGAATGTGCATGTACGTACATGAGGAAACAAAGGAGTATCACTGGGCGAGGTCTAGCCGACTGAACAAAGTTTTATCAAAATCCAGGTCGTCGTTATTGTTAATATTGTTACGATTTTTATAAATGTATAATTTTTCCCAAGCATCCAAACCATAATTAACATTTTGAACCAAATTAAAATCCTTAATGGTGATATTATGGTCGAAGTCTAACATATGTTTAGCTGCCGATGAATTTGCATATCTCCCAACTTTAAAGTGAACTAAGTGCTCTTTAAATCTGGTAATCACCCTCCTTTTTATCTGTCCCACATATTTAAAGTATCTCTGGTATTTATTTTTATTATCTCTGGTATCTCAGTATCTATCTAAAGTAAATCTGGCATGTATCAAATTTCCTGTTCTGAATGCAGCTTAAAATATGTGGGACAGACAAAAAGGAGGGTGATTACCAGATTTAAAGAGCACTTAGCTCACTTTAAAGCTGGGAGATATGCAAATTCATCGGCTTCATGACTCTATTATTTATTCATTAATAGCCGTGTTCCATTTACTTTCTTTCGCATTTAAAAATGTTAGATTTTTTGATGGCGGAAATTATATTGTGCACCCACCCTTCAACATAAACCGATCAGATAGTGCGAGTTAAGTCACTGTTGCTGGTGCACAGATACAAAATATTTAATTCATGTCTTCTGCTACAGTTGCAGAATCGGTTGAGTAGTGCATGCACCCATTGCCACCCTTTCTGTAGAAACCAGAGCGACTCGTGAAAGATTTGGTACTTTCCCGGTGAATATGGCGTAGAAATATTTCTCGGGTTTCCAGCCGGGTGGTGGAGTGGATCAGGTCGGAAGTTTGGGCTGCTAGCTCAGTGGACATCTTCTGCCCAGACTTCATCCCTGAAGATGGTTGCAGAGCTAGCAGCCGAAACTTCCGACCCGATCCACTCCACCACCCGGCTGGAAACCCGAGAAATATTTCCAGAGCGGATCGTTTCGTTAGGGAGACTATAGGCTCGATAGAACTTTATCAGAAGACTAAGACCCCTGGATGGGAATCATTCAAGGATAGAAGAACTAAGGATAGGGTCAAGCTATTTCAGGAATTTTTAAGTAATAATTTACAGGATGAAATACGTACTCAGGGAGCGCGATTTTCGAGAATACACGACAAAGAGATTTCCCGAGATTATAGCGAGAACGGATAACTATCACTGGTCTCTTTTCCAGATAGTATTAGGTGTAACAATCAGGTTACCAATTAGAGAGTTCGGTGTTATCACACCCCCTGCCACACACCATATGGCTGCTCGCGGGGTACTAATATAAATGTAATGCCACACGCTAAATGAGTGTTCCTGAGGATCATGTGAGTGTACTTGTAGATTGATTTCATTAAAATCGATGTTATTTGTCGCAGACAAATTATGGGATAGGTTGTTTGACTTTGAGAAAAAGTAACTAAAACACGATTACAAGGTCGCGAAGTGGCCTCAAGCATTCTAAACGAGGAAACACGAATTAAATAGCGCAAATTTGATAGAATTAGGAACGCTAAGACGCGTTTAATTTATCATCCCGTTAACTGCGCGATCGTTTCTTCGGGGGCTATTAAGGCATTGGCACTAATAGAGAAGCCGTCAACGTGTAATCGACCAAGAGTTAGGGAGAAAGAAGTGAGTTCCTCCGAAAGTTTTGTCCCTGTCACTGAGCCTCCCTCTAAGTGTTTGTATTCGACCGTTTGTTGTGCTGCCGTCAGAGGAGTAATTAATGAAAGCGAGGGTGACTTGGCGAGTGCAGCGACCCCTCCCGTGATTAATAATATCGCCTTTGAAAGGAGGACGAATCGATTCTTAACTACTGCCCTACACTTCCATTCACGTTTTTCACTCCGTACGAGATACGACGCTCTCTCCCACAACCAATCATCCTGTTACATTACGTAGTGAGCAAAACATACCGATTCAGGACTCACTTGGTGAATTTCAAAAGTATCGATAATTGTTCTCATCGTTCAAAGGGCCAAAAATGGGCGTAGTGAATGTTTTTCAACGATGGGAACATCTGTTCTCATTCGTTTAGGTTCTCAGGTTACGCTTGTGGAAAATAAAAACGTGCAAATATTTTAATACTGTTTACATATTCGCCATTAGAGTAGTATAAGCTATCTTTGGCCTCTAAGATTACAAGGTGTACGAAAAAGAGGCCATTTGATTGAATGACATTTAATTCTACTACTTGTTTAACCTAATATGTCCAAGCCCTACTTAGTAGAAGGCATACTAAGAAGTAAGAACAAACAGTTAGTAATTTCCACAAAATATATTTTTTATTTACGACTAGTTTTGTCTATAACTAGACATCATCAGGGGTGATGTCGCAACCAGTCGTAAAAATATACGATATCTTTTGTGGAAATTACTAATTATTTTTTCTTATTTATTTACTTGAGTAGCCTCGATCAAATCTTTTATTGTGTGTTTTAATGTGTATACAATTTCAAATTATTTCAAATCTAGATCAGATTACTATACTTCATATACTTTGCGGAAGAAAATTAATTGTGCAAATCTATCATCGCACCCCTTTGCAAATTTATCTTAACTTTTGTTCATCGAATAATAACAACCAGGCTCTATTTGCTCAACAAAGTTATTTCAATATATTTAACAATTTTTATCAAGATAAGCATGGTATAATTGTTTTGAACCTTTTGGTGTTTTAAATCATGTTAATATATATTTTTTTCTTCTTTATTCCTAATGACGTAATTAAATTTTCATAAACGTTCACGCAGTCAAAAATATTTTGAGACTACATAAATACCTAAAAACTGCGTAGCTAAAGATCATTTATATATCGGTCCTTGAATATAATAACACGCGATTATTGTCTCACATACCTATTGGACGGTAAGTTTTATCAAAATAGCACGCATCACTTAAAACCTTCTCGCAAGCAAGACGTGCCTTCTGATTAAATACCACTCTTTTTAGAGCATTCGAGGATGTAATCGCAACTTCTTGTGCTTACAATTTAAGGTTGAGTAGAAATGTAGTGTTACATAAGTGTTGAGTAGAAACATATGTACATACATTTCCGAAAGGGCTGTGTGTGGATAGTTATCTTAATGTTTGTACTCATTTAACATTTCTACTGGGAAGTTGACCTGCTTGGAAAATTATTTGCAATAAATAAACAGAATGTGCCGTTAATGTAATTAAATATCACGGGACTGAGAAAAAACCGATTGAATTCTTTCAAAGAAATTAAAGAGAGGGCACCCGGTGATTAGGTCCGCGACGTTTTGGTCCGCGGGGATTTGGTGCTACCATGACTTAGTGACTACCCGCGATTAATTGGTTTGCTGTGCAAGGCTGAGATTTGTCATATTATATATTATTGTTATTGATGTATATAATGCAGTAATTTGGTAGTATTTAACACTTTTTTAATTATAAGTATGCAACACTGGACTCGGAGGCTGGAATGTAGGAGAAAAACAATTACTCGGACGTAAAAATATGACAAAAGCATTGTTTATGTTTAATGTGAAGTCTTTTACACGCTGAGAATATACATCCCAGGATAAATTATTGGTGTTTCAGAGATAATTATCGATGACGAGAAATCGAAATGGATTACTAGAATATATAAATAGAAAAGGGGACTGCAGTTAAGCATAGAAATGTACATTAACAAATAAAAGGAAATTGTTCATATCGAACTCCTTGGGAGAAGAAATGGAGGGGAGGCAGTTTCAGGATACTGACGTTTGCTATTAATCTCCTTGCAGTTACTTAAATTAAGATTAGTGTAGTGGGGGGGATGAATCGGACCAGCAGGTGATGTACTTGTAATTGAAAAAAGGTTAAATACTACCAAAATTATTGCATCCTATGCATCAATAGCAATAACAATTAAATATGCCAAATCTCAGCCTTACCCAACAACCAATTTGATAACAATATGCATCTTTCCTGGTTAGGATTCTTGGTTGTTGTATTGCGTTCGCACGTCACTATTCTTGTATCTTGGTCTTAGAGGTTTTTGTTCCCAAAGCTTCAATTAAGTTGAGTTAATTTCAAACTACGCGTATGAGTTCGCGTCGCGATTCATGAGTTTTAATGTTGTTATTCATATCATATGTTGTTATTTTCAGGTCTCTCCCCGCAGTTCCGACACCGCCCATGATTTTCTGTGAGTTGAATTTCTAAGTTTTTCATTTACTTTCCATTGCAACTTTTTCCTGTATTTTTAACTCCTGTGGTGATTATTGTATCCGTAAATTATCATTTGGACTCAAAAACTTCCGCTTACTCATTATTGTTACTCCAGAATTAAGTTTCGGTTAGTTACCAATTTGTGTTAATAATATCATTGAATATGGATTATCTACTATTCACTAAGACATTGTATTCAAATATTATTATTACTGTAGTTATTTCTCATTTTTTGCATATTTCTGTGATCTTGTTTGTTTTAAGTTTGTTGCTGCATAAATAAAGCCTTACGGTTAGAAGTGTCATACTTAATAATCGAAATCTACAGTTCAAACTTTTAATAAAGTCGTTTGCAACGACAAGAATGAAAGAGCAAGGTAACATGCTGAATCGTGTACGTTACTCTACATAAATAGAACATTTATTAAAGTTTATATACGCTAGTACGATACTTTCTTTGTAATTGAGCTGTAGAATCGAATCGAATTTTAGGTTTCCCAGTTTTAAATCGAACTTCGAATCTGAACTTAAGATTATTATTTATCTCCCTTTCAGTAACGAACACATAATTTGCACTATGTATGAACCTTCAATGAAAACAAAGATTCTTACATTTTGCAGATACCCACTGATATGCCAGACTGTCTTTTCAATGTGAAACACATTTTTATTTCAATCCTTTTCCATTTCAGAGTTTGCATGCTTTACATTAAAGTTTGATCATTTATATTTATATTAGTTGGAACTCCGAAGTAACACATGAGCAACTGTCCCACTTGTTACAAATCGACCTTATTTATGTTAAGTGTTTTCGTAAGCGCGTTAATTTTCAAAATATTTGACAAATCCCTTAATGTTTTCTGTTGTAGCCTAACATTGCTGTCATTATTACTCGTTTAATTTACTTGCGAATGGTTTTCCAAATAGAAATAGATTTGTCTACCGGCCATCCTCCTTGTGGTGTGGCCATCCTCACCCACCTTAGCGTGGTTCTTTTCAGCAGTGACGTCACGTCTTAAACAATTTATCGAAAAATCTGTGGATAAGGAAATCGATCGAAACATTGAAGTTTTTATAAATAAATACGTTATCGTTACGCCATTCGAATGATCGCACGGCTTGTTTTCCTGTCGAGCGTCCCTTTGCATCGGATATGCGGTTGCCCTAGGACGGGAGATGAAGATTGAATTGGCGATACGAAAAGGGCATCCTTGCCGCGGGGAAACACCGAACGCTTGATTTATACTCCATAATTATCATTAACGCATCGGACTAATTAAGCCCATTATTTCGTGAATTGCAAATTGGGTTCGGGAGCAAAGCAAATAGGGTTATGAAGAGAGGTTAATAAGCGTGCGTTTCTAAGCCAGCGCCATTTTTCATTGGTCTGCCTTGATTTATCCGTCTGAATAAGGAAAGGAGATATTATTTCTAACGGAATATGAAATTATAGTCGGAAGTTGCAGAATCGCTCATTTTGCGTATTCCTTCCTTTTCTAGCAAGCAGCATTCAGATTGAAGTTTTTGCAGATATTTTTTATGTGTAGATCATTTATACACGGTGTACTTGGAGATCGACTTACGGACTGCTGGAGATTATCTGGTTCATTGGGACTGGACATTGATAAGCTGATGAACTACTCTTCATCAGTGTTCGTACGCAACCGCGTTCTCCGTGTGACAAAAGTGTCACAGCGTGCACACGAATCCTCTATTCCAGAACGACCAACCATTTTAATGACGGGAAAAAGAGCATCTCTGCTCTTGAGGAATCGTAGCTCTTTGACGAGATGAACATTTCTAGTAGATTGTCTTACAGTGGGCGCTGCAACTCGAGATTTTCTCATTGACGAGCCACTTAATATGCAATATGGTATTACGCTTTTTTATAAGAAAATAGAATACATGAGCGAAATAGAACTCATATTCATTCGCTATTTTGCATAATATCGAACATTTTCTCAGTACTCTTAGTATACTTCTGAAGGAAATAATGATAATCATAATTAAAATTCCAAAGATTACTTTACTACTGCTGTCTAAGTCATCCCATCCACAGCTATTCGCATCGTTCCCTCATAATTTCTAATTTACACCATCGCCTGTCTCTCCTAATCTAAGTTAGGTCATCCTCCTGTCACTCCTTCCATGACAGTCTTCGGAAGACTATCGTGCCTTATTTTGTCCCGATAAAAATTTTCTCATCTTCAGTTTAATGTTTCCTACAAACCTTTCTCTTTTAAATTTCTCCTCGAAATTCAGTCGTCACCCGGTCGTACATTTTCTGTTCTTCTTTCTTCTGTTACGCCACAAAACCATCGCTTCAGATCCGTTCTTCTCTGCTGCTTTTACAGTTCATTTTTCATATCCATATAACCCATCCTTCGGTTCTTGCAAACCAATTTTTTCAATGCCCAAGCCAGTACTAGGAATAACGTAACACCTCGAAGTTGAGAGAAACCATACGAAAAATTGCATATCATATGAGTTTAAGTTGGGAACTAAACGAATGAAACAATTAACAACTTGTTAACCGTAAAAATATTCATATCAAGCAGTGGATTACATTCTCTAGTTCCCACATATTTTCAACTCTGATGAGCAGTCAAAAGAAAGTGCATGAACTGAACGTTGCTCACTCTTCATACACAGTATTGCGATTCGTCTTACAAGTTAGCTGCAAGAGGTGCGTCGCACCAACATTACTTTTAATTCTGAAGTGACGCCAATTCCAGCCTCTACCCAGCCGAAACTAAACAATGTTACAACAATACCTAAGGACTACCTGTCCCACCACAATGGGGCAGGGAGCCGGTCGTACCAATTGATTTTTTTATAGATCACAAACACGCATAAAAAAACCCAACATGGGTTATATGTCATCAAGATGAATCAGACCGGGAAAAAATCATCGAAGTACGAGGCAATTGCCTCGGTTGGTACTTGTGACGAGAGGCGTAGCCAAGGGGATGGTTTCGGAGTTCAAACCCCTCATGAGAACAGAGCCAACAAGAAACGAAAGCGTGTGAGAGGATGGCCTCTCGCAAATATATCAAACACCGCTGGAGATTCGCAGGGAATACATATATGTTAAAATACATCATTTTATATTTCCATTAGATTTTCGTTCTGAAATACTCCTAGTAATTTATTAATGAAGGTGAAATACTCCTGTTCTGAATGTTAGGCAATACAGTGTTTACTCCGTTGCTCTAAATTCCCGTTGACAAATCCTGGCGCGCCCCTGCTTGTGAAAATATCCCATCGGACTCAGATCTTTATTTTAATTTTTGTTATTTTTTAAATATAATTTTTTCCTCTCTTCCTGTTTTTGTGGTTTACCTTTCACTCCATCCTTACATGGGTGTTTACATTTACATGTAAAATGATCTATTCTTGCTTTATAGACAAGTGGTAGGTCAGTAGTCTTTCTATCTCCGTTTGCGTATTTTAGGGTTTAGTAAGTAACTAAAGATAAAAATTCGGTTTTGAAGGTTTTGGCCTCAGAAGAAGCATCCCTATCCGTATACGCTACTCGGTTTTTCCTCTATCGACCTACAATTGTGGAAAATTTTGCACAATCCAAACCCTTCTTTTTTATTTCGATACGTTTTTAGGAGTGATCCCTCAAAATTCATATCCTTCACGATTTGATCAAAGCCGGTACATCAACCCAATTCTTTAAGAGATCATAATTAATATTATTCTTACTTATTTATTCATTAAAATTGAATTTAAAATAAATTTCATTTTCATTCATTCCTTTATCTTCTTTCTCGGTCATTTCCTTTGAGTCAGGTAGTCATTTGAACGAGGAAAATAGAGACTTCGACAGTCGAGGTCAAAACGGATCGCATTGTAGGACTGATTTATAAAATAATCAAATAAATGCCCATGCTTCGATCGGAAACTGCGACGAAGTTTTGCAAACGTGCTCCATCTGTGAGAATCACCCGCAACTACTAATAAAGAATATCCTCATCTGAGCGTGACGGCAGGGATCTCAGGAGAAGAATAAAAAGGAAGGCTATCTGTGCGTCGGATCTCCTCCAATGAATAACGACTCCTTTCGATATCCTGTTTTGGAAGCCATCTTCAGCGAGCAGCACATGTAGAAGACCTCTTTTTATCATGAAGACGTCAGCTAGAGCATGACAGAGGGAATGGATAGATGGAAGGGCTGTCAATAGGACGGATCCCAGCGGGAGGGACAACTCCAACCATCTTGTACTTACTTCTTCAACTTCGTCCGCCTCGTTATCAGCTTAACCCCCTCCGGTGAAAACCTTCTTCGACTTTTATTATTTTTTCTCTTCCCATCTGCTGCGCCTCGGGAATTGCTTCACGTTCGCGTATGATGGAGGCGAAAGGTTAAAGTCTTCTTGCGTCGAATGTTAATTCACGCGCCCCTCGACCAAATCCTCGGCCTTCCGCGGAATATTCGTGATCGTTTGCTGTTTATGGCGGAGCATTAGAAAATGTTTGGATTCCTTTACAGCGGTCTCAATAAAAAGGAGAGCGTTAGATGTTGAATATTCATAGTCCGAGTGATGCGATGCGGTTCAGTTTTCTATGACAGGAGTGGAAAACCTTTTCCTACTCGTAAGCCGTGTTTACCATATGGTCGATCAAGCTAGGCCTAATGTGAAACCAACAGACCATTTTTGAGCTGTGTGTCCTACATTCTGATAGCTTTATACCTAAACTAAATTAGAGAAAGTGATAAGAAAGAGAACACCTTTCCTTTTCTTTTCACCTACCATCATTAACAAGACTAGATATCAACATTGTTTGTGTACGGTAATTTGTTTCAGGAAGTGGCTAAAATGTTATATTGCACAGCAAAAAAGGGTGCAGGTCCACATCTTTCCTAGGAAGACCTAGAAGAGTACGAAGTGCATTGACGATAGAAGAAAACTTGAATGGCAAAATCCTGAGGAAAATATAGCAGAATACTTCAAAATTTCAAGGGTAATATTGCGTACGCTGATGTATTTCCCGGCATAACTCGCCGAATTCCGGCTAGTAGAGTATTACTGTAGATTTAGATGTAAATAAATGAGACCCGATATGGATTATGTTCTCCTCTGGAATGTGTTTGGAGCTGCCGTCAAAATTGTATTCTTCTACTTTATAATCGCACATAATCCACGAATCCCAAAGTTGAGGTATTCGGGTAATTGAGATTGAGGAGGTGGCGATAAAAAATTAGTATTCAATAGAAAAGTATTTCACGATTAAACGTAAAAGATTCTTTGATCGTTGAGTCGGTGTGAGCGTAGGAACCGAGAGTTTCTTGTAAAGATAGAACTATCATCCGCCAAACGAATCACGTAATATCTAATAATATGAGCACTCAGATGATAAAACCGCAGTTCGGTTATCGAAAGAAAAAATGTCCCTTTTTGTACAATTTTACTGAAGGGAAATTCCACTTTCGAATTGCAGACGAATAGTCAGCTTGATCTAAAAGGGGAATCATAGAAGAGAAGTTTCTCACCACTAAACCCGGATCCGCATAATGTCCTTCCCCCCACTTCATCAAACCAGAGGGCCTAATCTTCATCTTTGTAGGCTCTCTTTTCGAGTTCGTAAAACTATGTCATCTAGCATTATTGCAGTAGAGGACAGTACATGTCACGATACTTACTTCCTATGGATTCATTATGGATATTTTCTTATCTACGGGTGGGTTCCGAACGGATTCTTCATAAAGTGAAAAAATATTTATAACATTTGTAAAGGAATTCGTAAACAGGTGTAAATATTAGCACTAATATAATTATTTTTATTTAGACTAAACATTCTTGTAATGTTTAGACAATCATCTATTGGATGGGAAATAATATATGTAAAGATATGGTATTTGTATTTTATCTGAGGTGTATTTTTGTATTGAAAGGAATGGGGATTTGTATTTCTTATGTCTTTAATTTCGACTTAGGGCGAAAACTAAATGTTCATTCCTCTAAGATTTTATATAAAAGATTTTATATGGGAAATGTATTATGTATGTATTTATGGGAACTGTATTGTTTTAGCTAAGGGATATTTGTATTGTAAAAGTGTAATATTTTGGCAAGATGATATATTTTTTTGATATCAATAACATTATAATAACGTTTCAGTCTGTAATATCCCATCAATAACATTGTAATAATTCAACATTGTCTTCAATTAGTAACATGGTAATAATTTCAGCAAGTGTTGCATATAGTGTGCTCTCATTGTATCGTATTTTAGTGTATCAATATATAAAATATTGCTATGATGATATTACCACCGGACTAGTAGTCCATCTATAACGTATGTACCAATAATAATAATAATTCCGAAGTCGTGCGTAATATCCTGCAAGAGAGAGAAACTAACTTTGATTGCATTTTTAATGGAAGTGGCGTGATTGATTTTTAGTGGATAATATAATAAGGCTCGATATTCTAATATATACTCAAAATAAACCTTTACCAGTGTTCACATTAGATCCCATCGTTCTATTTTGTTAGATTCAAAGTAAAGATTATAGTTACTCTCCTATGTATATGATGGTTTAGCAAGGGTGTAGAATATAACCTTCACTTTAACTATAAAATACCATGCCCTATAGTGAATATTATTTGAAGTCCATTTAAGTATACAATAAAATAACAATATAAGATTTGAGGGTGAGTAGAAGGTACACGGAATGGTGAAATATGATAATTAGCAAAGTTTGATCTGTACAATTTCACTCTTGAACATCAGAGCGCTTAGAAAATTAAAGTTCTCAGAATGATCAAGATGAGGATATTTTAAAGAATAGCGCTCTTGAGGACAGGGGCAATGTTTCATGCATTACCTTAATATCGCATTTTAAACGGTCTCTTCTCACAGGCAGCCAGGAATAAATTTTATGTCGCCCCCTTATCTACGATGGTCGGTCAGAACGTAATTTTTTTCTCAAAATTTATTTATTCTACAAAAATGAAATTTACACATATGAAAGAATTACGTTTAATCTTTTCATCTATTTTCCACATAATCTCTTTCAAGTACTATTGTCTTTCTCCAGCGATTCAATGGGGCAAGTATGCCATGACGGTACCAGTCCTAGCTTTGATGATAGACCAAGGTTTTCACTTTAAACCGCCTTCTGATTCAGTCACCCTCCATCTCAGCAGCCAACTGTAATCTTATCGACTGCAGATGTTCCATAGACTTTGCACAAATGTTTCAAAGTACTGGGCTCAACATCAGGTTCAAGTTCTCCCGCAGGATTTATTTCTTCGGTCTAATTAAATTAGACACGATGGTATTATGAAATAAAAATATATAGTAGCATTAGTAGTTAAATAGAAAAAAAATTTTTGCCGAAGGATATGGTTTTTTCAACTGCCAAGCGTTAGAATTTTCGCGAAATGCCGAACTGAACCGAAATTTGTAATATTTCGTTTTTCAACCATCTGTCAGCTTGACGACCAATGCAATTGTCGAATCCAGCTTCTTTTCTGTAAGAATACTTGGGAAATTCAGGCCTAATGGAATCAGCAATAATAGTTTCTATCTTTTGTGTATTGCTGATCATTGCCCAAAATTTCTGTCATGCTTGGAGCAGATTTTAATAGTTATGAAGACCTTATTGCGACAATTAGATTATATCTGAAAAGAGTAAGGTTTTAAATCGCGATAAGAGCAGCTTTATATTTTCTGTTGGAAATTTAACGGAGCGTTTACATCTCCTTCTTATTTGAAAACTCTCTTCGCCGTCCTCAAAATAGCCTTCTTTCCTATGAACATTCGGAAGTCATTTTACGATGAGACTGTGTTAGGAAACATGCAACATTATCAGACTGAGAATATTCTTTAACAGTCGGTCACGCGAATCTACAGAAAAACTCATTTATTGGTTGTGGTGACCTCTCGCTAGAGGGAACTAATCCTCCCTGACGCCGCCCTACTATTCTGAGCCACTGATTTCTTCAGCTCCACCCCCTTACATCCACCATTGCCAACTTAAGAGGAACATTCCACTCGTTGCATGCACCCCCTGCCTCACACCGAAAGGCGGATCTCCCGCTAAATATGTAGATGAAGGTGTACACCCAAAACAGTCGCTTATAAATTATGGACAAGAGCATACTGATACAAAATTGCAAAGAATTAAATGCGAAAGAGGTTTGAAAATTGTCACAAAATAATACGTTACTTACTACATCTGAGTAAAGCTAAATCAATTCTATTCTGAAACACTGAAATAAAATATTGATTGTAAAATAAACATTACTGCAATAAAGTTATTTTATTACTATAATGTTATAGTAGAGGGAATGAGGCTTACAGACAAGATGAAGAGAGAGATAATTTGCGTTCACTTTCCGGGTTAAGTCAGAATGAAACTATAAGTGGAAAAGTTCATTTATATGTTTACATATGTTTATATAATTACACATGACCCAGCGAATTCATTTTTAACAGTTTTGAATAAGGGGCTACCAAAAATGAATGTCACCATTTAGGATCACTTATACCTTAATAGCTTACAGATTATCACAGTCATGAACAAGATAATAAACATGAAAAGACGACTTAATTAGAACGAGATTGAGAATACCAAGTCTCTCAAGATTGAGACTAATGTGAATGTAAGGTATATTTTTGCGAATATGTCCGAATTTTATCAATGAGAGATCCTAGGTGCAAGGATCTCTTTTAGGTTCCACCGCGAGATAATTCACAACAGAATCAACAAAACAGCAAAACATCCTTTTAGGCCCCTCAAATGTCTATTGTTTAATCCGTCCCTGAGATTTCCTTTATCCAAGAGACAAATGAAAAATAACGATTATAGTTAACAAAATTTAGAGATATAATTTCAGAGCGTTTTTCCGTTATCAGGCTCAATGACCGAGCGTCAAAATGCTGCTCTATTATGGCCTCCAAATATGGAAAACATCCTGTTAATCTAGGTGAGTTAGCTAGAGCGTAATTTAAATATGCGGTAAATATTTATTCTGTCGAAGAGATTAATCAATGATATCCTGGAATATGAAAGCTCTCGAGATGGAATGTATGAAAAACAGGAAAAAAAAGTTCACGAAAATGTTCACTTTCAGATTCTCCTTTCTCAACAATCCTCGAACTCAACTCTTGACATTTCCGCTATACGGTTGGCAACTCTTCTCCATTCGTGTCCGCAACCATCCCGTCCTCTGTTCTCGCCCCACTCTCATCTCATTACCCTTAACTCAGCCTTGCATCTAATCTTTTCCTTCCAATGTTAGTCCGTTGAGAACAGTTTTATCTCGAATTACATTTCGCCCGTGTTGCGTACACTTCGTCACGGCGATTATTTCCGACCGGAAATTGGCTTTTGGATTGAAAGTCATTATTCCTATGACCGTCACCTATTCTTCCATTTGATATTTTACCCTTCGCTTCTTTTTATTTTGGTGGATTCGTTTGCAAGGAGGTAAGACCTGAACAGTTATCCGGGAGATTCAAGTACATCATCTCTCCTTATATTTGGGATGGAAGCATTACTATTACTGGGACACACTTGAAATGTGAGATTTATCATAAGAGGAACCATGGATCAGGGTATCCAAGTGCGTGTACCTCGACTTACGAACCGTTATACACACGGTCTTCTCGACGCATTAAATATTTTCTTATTCTTTTTTAACTCTACATACGAAACTCAATTTCGAGGTACGAACCGAAAAGATATTTTGTACAAATGGGTTTCAAGATACAAAATTTTCAAGTTATGAGCTTCGAACTGGAACGAATGTAGTTCGTAAGTCGAGGTACCACTATACTCTGAACTACCGAACATCCGTGGGTGGATTATTCTCAGTACAGTAATACTCAGTTAAGGGAATTAAACCATTATGTTAAATGCTGTGGCTGTGCACATTAATGTTAACAAAGCTATCCTCATCAACTACTTACTGCTAAAAGGAAGTTGTCAAGAGTGTAGCGAAGTAGGTAGTCGTTTAGAAAAGGCTGGAAGATGGGAAACTTTACCCTATTTAAATAAATCAATGATATGTTGTTATTTAAATGCTAATTGATCGTTTAATTAACTGTATCATGACAAACAATCGAAACAGCAGGAAGATTGTTCACATCGTAGAGATAGCCGCTCGAACGATCGCGGCCCGCGCCGTGAACGGCGTTACTCCCGAAAGAAAAATTGTTTTTTCTTGAGTTAGTCATAAACTTATGACATTAAAATTTACAAATAAAATAATTTCACTATTCTCTGAGAAAATTTCCCTCTGGAAGTTTTTTCCAAAGCAAATAAGACGGAAGATAGCCAGCATGTCCTTTCTTCAATGCATTTTACCAAAAATTCTGAACTTCCCCTACGATTTTACTTGCCTCAAAAACGTTTGACTACAAAATAAATAATGCTATCGGAAATAAAATAATTTGAGGCAGAGTCGGATGTTAACAATTCTGTGTTCCTTAAATTAGAGAACTTAAGGCACGCTTTCAAACAGAACAGGAAAAAAATCCAGAATATCTTTTAAATGTAACATTTTTTGTTTTTTATGCAGTTATGGCAGTAAAGATCCAAAAGTTAAACACACAGTAAAATCCGGCAGCAATTCCATTCAATACTGGAAAACATTCAAATAATTTTGACTTACTTTATATTTTTACGCAAATGTAATATCTCCCGTTTAAAAGGCACGGGCCAATGCATTTTATATGGTGTCTTCATGATGGTGATTCTAGTATAGAATGTGATGATCAGATTGTATTGTGCTTATTCGTATTGCGCCAAACACACGCTATTGTGCCCTCAGGGTGACTCGATAAAAGGATTAATTACTAAGAGATAAGCAATCAAAATAAAAATGAGAATGAAAACAATGTATTTTACATTAATATATACAATATTCTCCAGGCCAAATATCGTTGCCTCCGTTATTTGTCCTCAAAGAAAATTTCGAAATACATTTGTTGAGATCCCGCAGGACAAATTACATGGAAACGTGCGTAAGAGCAAGCCTAATGACCAATGACATCTTATTCCGCATTCAAAATTGCCTCAAAGAGAGGCCAATCATTTGGCTATCGGTGTTTCAGCTTAAATACCTTCTCCACGGCAGCTATTGCAAATCTCTTTTTCTATTTTACTTAATAACCGCCTGTGCTGAACTATCGTTAGCGTCTACCACAGTAAAGGCAAAATCACAGCGAGTCATTTCGAGCCAATGATTTTGCTCAAGTGGCCGTACTTTCGTATAACTGGCTTTCGAAAAGCTGATCTCTTTATAATGATCGAAAAAATCAACCTGGAATTCCCAGTTCTCTAGGTCTCGAAAGGCAAACTTCATAAGAGTTGGAAGTATTGATCCGACGGAATTTAAACTGATTGTTAGTTTGGAGTGATCATCGAATGAAAATATTTATAGTCGAAACTTAAGCATTATCTCGCGATGCTTTATTCCTCTATGATCGCTCGTTTTTCAAAGCATCTTAATGCGGATTTCCAAACCTTCGTCTTACATTTATTAAGCGAATACTTACATTTGCTATTCCCATTCCAAATTCATGCCTCTCTTGTCTTCTCAATCTCAGTGCTGTACTCCTGTATCACTTATATCTTAGTATTTCCTTATTATTTTTCCGCAGTATTCCCACACGTCTCTTCTCTTGGACCAAAAATCAAATCACAAATCTTGGAAAAAAAAGTTTTCTGACAAATTCTTTGTTGTGTCAAATAACTTAGATTTCCATTTTAACTCGATCGTTTCTCATTTATTGCCTCAAACATGATTTTTTTATGCTGACATTTTCTTCTCATTCATAGTATGTATGTACAATCTTGTAAGGTTAAGTCGAAGAATCTTACTTCAGAGAAAGAGAGGCCAGAGGTCCCGTTTTGAGCGTGGCCGGACAACTGAGCGCGTGACAACTGAGCGCGTGACAACTGAGCGCCTGCGACAACTGAGCGCGTCTCACAACTAAACTTAACCTAAATACTATGTTATATTAATTTTGACAATCTGACAGATAGCATAATATGTGGAATACTGTTATAGTGAGTTATCCCTTTGTTTAACCACGGATGACGGCAGTATTTCGTTTAAATGTCGTCGGCAGTATTTACGTCAACTCTTCGATATATGTGACATAAATTCTTTTTACGTGAACTTAAAAACCCTTAAATCACACCATATACAATTTTAACATTCTACATTGTATATTAACGTTGTTTATGTTAAACAACATATGTATTAACATGGTGGAAAATGTTCTAATGGACGTAATCAGTAAACTGAACGATTGAATTCGTCTTATAATATTTTATATTTAAATGCTTGACAGTAGGCAAACGCAACTCAAGAATGGCCAGATAGTTCCACATTCGGTCTTTCGTATAGGTCCATATGGAAATGTGGCCTTCAAATGCAAGGAAGTTCCCCACTCTCGCCCTAGGCAATTCCACAGTTGATATCCTTCCCAAATACCAATAGATATATCTGAATCATAAAGTTACAAAGTGAATTACTGAAAGGTTGTCGACACTCTACTGTCGAATTTTGGAAAGACAGCGAAACTTAGGAGCAGAACGCATGCATTCAGAAACTGAGGAATTAGTTACTTGGATAACATGTCAAAATATGATAAACAGGTGTGAAACACGACTGGTACTCGAACCCAGGTTTTCCACTTTCCGGATTCAGAATACTCCAGAACTTCCATGATTGCGACGAGGCAATGATGATTATTAATTTAAGTTTTTTCTTCGGAGGAAGACTAGGAGCTACATTAAGAACAGTCATGTGAATTTTAGAGTTCTTTCGATTGGTAATTGCGGATTATCAATCCTGCGATGTGACAGCTCCGAGCGATACTGAAAATACTTTTTCCCATATTATGAAGCCTCTCTATCCATTTACATAACTCTTATAGAGACGGTTGGGCATTCATAGAAAAATAGAAGCGTTTCTTGTTTTTAAATACAAAGGCAATATTATCTCCCAGTCCCGGCGTCACATTCTATCTGTTCTTGAGTCCACATCACATTAGCTAAATCAAAGATAAAATAATTTTAGGTGATCTTGTCTAACTTTGTGAAGCGCCATCACGAGTTACGGAGTCTACACCATGGAGAACCACCGTCGAGTCCCACCGCTTTTGGTATCGGATTCCATTTCTGCCTATTGCATACACCATAACCTCCAAAAGGGACCGCCTTCTTTTCAAAGACCCACTGTTCCCTTAAATGACCCTCTCAATCTAATTCCTCTCCCCACAGGATACCACTAGCAGCATGAGGTATAGTACACTTTGGGGAGAACTATGTCCTCCTCTCACATCCTATCCTTACGTTCTCTTTACTTACTTACACTTCTCTGTTTTATAAATTCGAATTTGCAATTAAGCAAGCAAACATACAGTTTAATACAACGCTAACTTAAGTTGGCGAAATTCTATACCCTGAACAATAGATCTGAGATTGATAACACATGAATCACAAACATTAAAATGAAATCCCAAAAACAGGACAGTCTGCCTGAAATGTATTCAGTCGGTAGTCCGTTTGAACCTTTATCTTATATCTACCAAAAGCCCTGAAGAGGGAATGAGGCGAGATGGGGATTGGGGAAGATTGACCTTGCATTTTTCAGTGAGCTAGAATGCTATGAATGCAGCACAGTGACCATATAACACTTATATATGACTCTGTGTTTGTCACTCCAGAAGTCGCCTGCCCCAGCCCACTTTATTTCACTAACTCCCAAGAGGTCTATTCCTAGACTGTCCATCTCTATCTTTGCATTTTCTAGCTTCCCACAAATTCGTAGAGATCTTACATTCCATGTACCTATCCTACACTTATCAAACTTGACCGATGTACCCATCCCATTGGTCCCCTCCCGGAAATCTGATTGTGGGACTATTTTACTTCCGGAATATTTCACTCAGAGGAGTGCCATCATGTCATATCATAATTGAGGATGCAAGGCTGCATTTTTCATGGGAGATATAATTGGGGTGGTCTCCCATTGCTTTCCCCAAAGTATTTTTTATGTGACAACATCACACCAATGGCTGCTCCACTGGTGTGCAGATGCTGCGTATACTAGCTTTCTTCTGGCTCCTACCCTTTGACTTCTCTGGCATGGGTGACCCTGCCACAAGCAATTGAATATGCTCCAGCCAGTACAGCTCTAAGGATCATTGGAGCACACAAGTTCAGAAAGTATGGATATGTATAATTCTGAAAGATAACTCTATAATTTTCACTATAAGTAGAGTATTTTACAGTCTACAACCTATGAAATCGCATTAAGTCACACATTCAACCTCAGGACCTTCAAATCTTCTAAATGATTTTCTTTATTTTTTATTACTTTATTTGCAGTGATTGCTTTCATTCCTTGGGTCCAAAAGAAAAAGCCTTTATTTTACTTCAAGAATTTTGTAATCCAAAGTATGGCCAGTTGAATCATACCCAGATTTTGCTTATGATTAAAAACAAGCATATTTAGGTAGGGATTTTTGGTACA
Source organism: Ladona fulva (assembly GCA_000376725.2). NCBI lineage: Eukaryota > Metazoa > Arthropoda > Insecta > Odonata > Libellulidae > Ladona > Ladona fulva. The sequence continues at coordinate 548,754 of KZ308657.1, forward strand.
TAATTGGATTTTACTTGTTATTAGTGAACAATTACCAATCACGAAAATCACTCAATACAGCTTTTTTCACTCCAATCTTAAGACTCTGAAATATCTATCAATCATTCTGACCTCATCTGATATACTCTCCAACTCCTTCCACACCAGTATCATACTTTCTCTCTCCTAACCTTCTTCAAACAGTCACTCTCTTCATGAAATGTTTTCTCAATTACAAAGTGTAATCAATAACTAACTAGACATGTTGATGTGAACACCAAATCATATAAATTTATGAAACAACTTTTAGGAGTCTCATTGGTAAGGCTTCCAATAACTGAACCAACTTAGGTAGAATATGGAATATTCAAAACCCACAAGAACAAATAGATTTAGATGAGTGATGTCACAAAGGAAACAAGTGACTGGTGGTGCAATGTCTTGTCTCTCAGCCTAAGAGTCTTCCTCAACCCCAGCTAGCACCATTAACTCTTGCCACTCTTGCGCTCTCATACTTACAGTGTCATACCATTACTTGAAAGACCCTCAGGTCCTGGAAATATGGCAACAGGCACACACAACTGTATGCTGTCAATACAAACTCTACAGTATAAGTACTACTACTACTGTAAATTAAATATTCTGGTATGTCTACAGTACAGCAACACCAAATATAAACAGGAAAATATAAGGAAAATCCACCTTTCAAAAAATCACCATCTTGCATTATTTCTGGCAGTTTTCTTACCTAAAATATTATACAAACATTAACAGAAAATAGAAGTATGATCAGTCATAGGTTATTTTATGAAGATGCAATGCAGTATTGTATCCCCTAATTAACAAAATGTCAATATGATGGGAAAAGTCCCAGAGCAGTTACTGGTGACAACCAAGTAATCAGGGCTCCTGGATAGCCAAGTGAGCAATGCATTCGACTTTGGTGAAAGCGGTCCTGAGTTTGATTCCTGGTGGGGGCCCATGTACGAAATGACCTAATCTGTCAAAGCACTTTTAACAATACTACTACTACCAAGTAATGGTCATTTGGTTTCAAATAAATCTTATTTAAATAATGGATACTGAGTAGCTGAAAAAAAAGCATATTTAATGTTGCAGTAAGGTCAAGCAAAAGACAAAAATGCACAAGACTCGCAAATCTGAGCGGTGTCTCGTTATGCCAACTGGCTGTGATGTCACCAAAACTGGCTCATGTCTCAAATATTGACTTGTTACTCAGGCATAAACTGTTGACAGCTCATATATCAAGAAACTTGTATGTTGGGGTGTTTGTATCTCAAGGTATCACTGTACAATGTATTTAAAGAAATTATGCTGCATAATAGCCATACAATTGATTATGTATATAAAGTTTAACAAAATACAGTGATGAGTATGAATATGAAAGAGTGTAATATACATCATAGAAGAAATTGGAGTTTATAAAATCAAAGCATTCAAAAAAGGATCACAACCATTAAATATAAGAACTAACATGATAGAGCTTTATACATTTCTCAAAGGTTTTAATAATAAACTGCTCAGAATACAGAGAATTAAATAAGCAATATACAGCTTCACAAAATTTTTTACCAAATTGCATTCAAAAGTGGATTCTGATGCCTTGGGTTGATAAATACATCATGAGTAACTGAAAGCACAATATAACTCAAGACAGAGATAAAAACGTTAATTCATTATTGATGTAAGGGAGACACAGAAACAAAGGAAAATTAGGAAAGAGAATCAACAAGAACCTTGAGGACATCCTCAGAAATGAGAGGGAGCATCAATGAATGAAAAAGCAAACCAACCAAAAAGCACACGACTAATGAAAAAGCAACCAACAAGAAAACAGAATTATTCCTGACGGAAATCAATTTCTATCAAATCATCAGATTAAACTAACTGCTGTGGAACTTAATTCATGCCTACATAAAAGAGAGCTAAGGTATAGCCAAGTGGAATTTGATTGGGGTGAATGTAGATGGAACATTGACACCCATGCCAACTTCATCTCAATAAAAGGCATCTACTTATCTAACATCAAAACCATGTAGATCCTTCATTATTTCCTACAGCAATGCTAGCATAATCACAAGAAAGGAAACAAATGACAACAACAAACACAATATGGAAGATGTAGGAATATTAAGATACTTCTGAAACAAATTTTCAAACATTGCAGTTGCTGAAAAGAATGATACATTAGTGAGAAGTTAAATAATGGAAATCCATAAAACTAAATCAATGTAAAATCATTAAACAAGATGTAATTGTAATGCAAAAACTTTACAAGTATTGCAATCAATGTAGACATAATGATGATGCACAGGAAGTCCATCTGCTATGTAGCAGGAATTCCTTTATGGCTTTCTACAGCTGTTCTTGCTCTTAAGCACACAGAGTCACAGGCCTTCACTCACTTCCTTACAATGCTGAAGAATAGACTCCCACTTCTTTTGTGTCCAGACTCTGTCCTTAATACAATGGCAAATCAAGTTTATCTTCCAGTATTCTAGAAATTGACTAGGAGAGACCACCAAATATACTCTGCCGATTTGAACAAAATATTTTTTATGGTAGAGTAGGTGAAATGTAGAAAAGTGAAATGAGGTTTGTGTAAATAGGACTTAATTTATTAGTAATAAATAATTTTCTTTTTGTATTTGTCAGCTGTTTAAACCTCTTGTGGAATGAGTAGGTGTAGTGGTTAGAGTGCCAGCTTTACATGTTTAGGACCTGGGTTTGAATCTGATCAGTTATGTGATGTTTTCCCATTGAATTCTGGTTTTTCATATTGCTATATGTAACCACTCACAAATATTCATTATTTGGTGAAGGTATACGATACAAAAAATGACTCTGGACTCGGAGAAGTGGAGATGTGCACCAGCAGGATAAAGGATTCATATGATACGCTGTTGATAAGAAAAAGTCCCATGCTTAAAGGCCAAAGATAAAAAATGAAAAAAATATCCATTGCCATAAGGTTTGAAATAATGATGGCAATTAGCTCGATTAAGTTATTGCACCCTTGCTGTCATTTGTCTGTCAGCAGCTTGCGACCACAACCTTCCCATTTTTAAGTTTCTGTCCAGATGTTCACCAAGCCTGCAATTCAGGAGTGTTCATCTTCCAACATAGCCATGAAAAACAAGTGAAATAAAACACAGAAAATGTTATATTATTGTAGGACTTATTGTAGCTGATTGACTTTTTCATATCTACAGCGAATGATAGGAATCCTTTATCTTGCTTATGCACAGCTCCACTTCTCCGATTCCAGAGTCGTTGTTTCAGTTGTATACCTTAATCCAAATAATGAATTTTTGTAAGTGAATAATTACATACAGCAATATGAAAATCTAAATTCAATGGAAAGGAATAAGAGAAAAAAAACATGTTACTGATCAGACTCAAATCTGGGTCCTTAACGTGTAAAGCTAGCACTAACTTTTAACCACCACACCAACCTATTTCACAATGGGTTTATGTTGCTGAAAAATATGAAAATAAAACTATTTATTACCAATAAACTAAGGACAATTTACACAAACCCTGTTTCATTTTGCTACATTTCACCTCCTCTACTATAAAAAAATATCTCATTCAAATTGGCAGAGCATAATTAGTGAGAGAAATTACCAACAAACAAGCAACTCATAGTGTAACAAGTACAAAAATGAATTATGGAATAATGGTAATCACAGCCAATAACAATATAATCTCTGGAGAAATCCTAGAATGGGAACCAAGCAATCATTAATTTAAACAAAGGTAATGCACCCGTCAGTCTACCATCACCTCTGCATCATCTCATAAGTGCATTTCTTTAACTCAAGGGAAGGAGTGACTGTTGTCATTGGAAGCTCATCTGATGAATTCTAGTTTGGATAACTGCCTTTGAAAGCTCTTCTATGGATTATTCCTGCTCAAAACAAAGATGTTTCCATTAGATAATTATTGTTAGGTTTGTAAATCCTCTTCAAAATCACAAAAATTATTGATAACCTGATGGATATAGGATGGGATGTCAGGTAACACTATCCTTATATTAGAAACCTTGAACGAGAATAATTAGAATGGGTATAATGTCAATAATTAAAAATTAGAGGATTGAAGAAGAAACTATACCATACTATCTCCTTTTACCTCAATGATTACTGAAGACATTCCTAGATGGATCCCTTACCTGCACCACTCCACATGGCACAACATTCTTCTGCTACGTCTTCAAAGATGCCACCCTTGTGGTCCTTGTAGTCTAGGAGATTCAGAAACAGTTTATTCTTCATTTCATGTCCAAAAGCATTCAGCTACATAAAGTGTTCTGATATATCTCAATAAATAACTTAGTTTTCATTAGTCAATAACAGATTTTGGGCATTAGTAAATGCCCAAAATAATTCATAAAATTATGCTAGTAAGTAATTCAGAAATTTCATGTAACTAATTTTGTGAAATTGAGCCATTTCAATTTTGGAACAACTGCTGAATCATCCTGTTCACAGATATGTCAACTATAACTGATACGTCTGTTTCCTCCATAACCAAACATTCCTCTCCTGTTTCTTCAACAATGCAGCCTGTGTGGTGCAGGTGAAAGAGTTTGACAGAGAGACCTTCCCTTCATGCCCAAAGAGTTGCTAATATATTTCAAAAAGATAGCTCAGGTTTTATTAGTCTAAGACAGAAATATACCCTAATTTTGTAAATTTATTAGAAAATATCAAACTAGGACCTCGGAAAGGTTGTAAATATACTTCTTTACTGATAATGTTTTTCTATTCAAAATAGAGGGATTGACACAGTAAATTTTTCCTGGAAAGAGAATGCTTCAATTTTTAATGTAATTACATTTTTTAGTGTAGCCATCCAGAAATGTTCCTGAATAATTTAGCCCCATAACTGAAAAGTATATTATATGTTGAACACCAATTAGGAGGATTCTTCTATAAGGAATTCATTGGTAGAATAATGGAGTATCTTGAATTTTTCGGGCATATCTTACATATGTTTCATAGACAGGGATGGAGAATCAAGAACAAATCAACCAAGTTGTGGTTTTTGTCAAACAAATGCTCAGGAAAGGGTGATCTTTGAGGGTCATTATCAAAGAAAGCTCTATGATATTAACTGCATCTTGTAGAAATGTTTCTGCTGCCCTGGCCAATATAAATATGTTTACAGTCATTCCACCTGACCTGAAGGAATTCACCAAATTGTGACAAGTGTAGATACATCCTTTTGGTGAATTTGTTAGAAATTACCTGCCTTTCTGCAACCTGTAGAAAAGTGGGTCATGCATCATAATCTTATGACAGGCATGATTGAGAAATTGCCTGTATCAATCTAATACTTTAGGAGAACCAACAATTTGTCCTGGTTTAGTAGATGAGAAATATGGTAACATTAAATATAAATAGTATCGATAATGACAAATTGAGTATTGGAGCAATGAAGAATTAATAGTTAAGGAGTTTTGAATATATGTGCTTCAAATATCAATAAATTATTCTGAAACTGAAGCGATCTTCCAAATGGATTAGTAGGAGTAAGGATATTGGCAGTGCTATGTTTAATATTTTACTTTCAGATTTTAAAAAATTTAATATAATTAGAGAGCTTTGTAAGAGAAAGACTAAAAGGATATTTCCTTTCACCAATGTTCTGTTCCCTATAGTGGCTCTAAATTGAGTTCAGGTTCAGATTAACCTATATGTTTGACCAGCTGAAACTAGGACTCGAAATCTTCGGGACCACCAGTCAACATTTATGATACTTAATGAAGTTGTCATTGGCCTTTCTTACAGATGCTACCATCAGATTCTCTGGTCTCTGAACAATCTCTCAATAATTCTCCTTTCAACTCTATGTCTTAGAAATATCTATTAGGAATTATGAGTGGCCTAACTAGTGGAATAGCTTATGGTCTCTCTTCATTTTAATCAGCCTCTGATTGAGTTGACTAAACTATTTATTATTCAGGAATATATATTTCTAATTTTCATATGTATTTTATACAGCTAAAGTAATGAGATTATCATTTTAGCTTATTGTGTTAGCAAAGCATGGTTAACCAAGAAAGAAATACTTGCTATGAATGTTTTAGTCTCAAAAAAAAGAGTCATTATTTTTGGCTCAAAAGTTAATGACCTTAAAATTAAAAGCAAGATCAGCGAGTGTTTTTAGGGCAGATCATTAAATTTATAGGCAATTGTGATATGCATTCTATTTGTTGTGTTTTAGAGAAATTGTTTAGAAAGAAGTAGCATTTCTCTATAATTTCAACTTTTGTGGATAATTTGTTTACTTTTAATTCATATGCTATATGATTCAAAGCTAATGAAACATACATTGTCATCATATGTTAATTTAACTTTCTTCTTCTTGATAATTCAAGAACTATCAGCAACTTCTCCAACTGAAAGGAGAATGAAAGTTTATCGTCTCACAAAGAAGTTAGTTACATATTTTTCTTTATGTCATTAGGTTTATATTGTGGTAATCTTGTGAATCAACTAAGTAAAAAGTCACATAGAGAATGATGTAGACAGATGCAACAAACCTCCTTGTACTTTTAACCCTAGACTATGGTCTATCTTTTGCTATGCAATTGGAAAATATCATATTATTTGTCTATTTAGATAAATTAAGGTGTTGCCAATAGCTTGTTTGCTCAGGGTTTGGTGTCACTTGGTCGAAGGACAACTGGTCGATGGGACAACCCGTCGCTGGACATTTCGTCGCTGAGACATTTGGTGGAAGGACAATTCGTCGCTGAGACATTTGGTGGAAGGACAACTTGTCGACGGAAGGGAATGTTGTTATTTATGATAAAGTTTTCGGTGCGTTAGTATCGTTATGGTGTAATATTCATTGTAATAACTCAGAGTATTTGGTGACCCAACCCAACCCAACCCAACCAAACCAAACCAAACCAAACCAAACCAAACCCAACCCAACCCAACCAAACCGAACCCAACCCAACCCAACTCAACTGCACGTACCAATACTCCGAGTTATTACAATGAATATTACACCATAATGATACTAACACACCGAAAACTTTATCATAAATAACAACATTCCCTTCCGTCGACGAGTTGTCCTTCCACCAAATGTCTCAGCGACGAAATGTCCAGCAACGGGTTGTCCCATCGACCAGTTGTCCTTCGACCAACTGCCCAGGAACCCTTTTTCAGAGATCATGGCCTTAGAGATATCACAAAAAGAACACAGTAGCTCTTTATTGTATCACCTTAGTAAAATATTCTGATTATATCTAAAACTGTGCTCTAAAATTTGGAGCAGCAAAATAATCCTGAGTAATAATATTTAGTGTTTTTTTTATTTCTATTGAAACAGAAGGACTTGTTGTCTTTACCTAATGTTTATTACACAGTGAGAATCAGTACTCATTGCTGTCATTCATTCCTCTCCTAATCTTACTGATATTTATTTCTTGCTTCCATTTTCATGTATGATTCAACTATTCTGTGTCATCCTGTTTCAAGCCCTTCATAATTTTAAATTCCTCTGATGTTCTTGCCCCAATTTAAATTTTTGCAAAACATGTTTGCATAAAATTTCTAATGATTTGATCATATTTGTGTCATCTAAACTCATTCAAAGTTGACTGAGAAATACTCTGACAAATGCTTTCTGCTAATCATAAACCAAGGAAATGAATTTCACTTGCCATATGCCATCAGTTTCTCAATTAACTGAATGATCCATAACAGGTGTTCAATGATGAACAAATGAGTACATATTACTAAAACAGTGGCTACAATTGCACAATCCTATTTGCCACAACAATTACTGTTAAGGAATAGACTTATTAATAAGAAAAATTTCACAANATGATTCTTTTTCCAGGGCTCATATTCGTGCATGAAGAGTGAATTTGAAAAAAGAATAAATGTGAGAAAATATGGCAATACGAATTTGCACATGGTGATTCTTTTTGTTTAAATGCAAGGCTTCCTTCCTCAAAAAAACCACTGCTCAGGAAAAATTCTCAAAAAACTAAAAAGAAGAAAATTTTGTCAGCTTTCCAATTCAGTAGCAAAATGAAAGCACAGGTCAGGTATTAAAATGGCAATGTGAAACTTACAACCTCTTTTCCATTAACTTGGACTCAAATAAGAGAGAGCAATTCCAGCAGAAATGGACATGGGAAAAGTCTGACAGGATCTTGTACCCAGAATCTTTTGCATTCCAAGTTGCTGCATTACTAAATAAAGCTATCAAACAAGAGAGTCCCAAATAGCCAAGTTAGCAATGCACTCGACATCAGTGTAAGCAGTCTTGGGTTTGATTCCCGGTGGTGCCTACATGCAAAATGATCTCAGTTGTCGATGCACTATTAACATTAATACTACTACAACTACCATCAAGCAAGAACAGACTGTTGTGCTGTTTTGGGAGACTTTGCAGGCTTCCTTCAACACCAACTTTACTCCTTTTCTTGTTATAACAAAGAAAAGAATAATAATGATCCATGAGAACACTTAGAATATAGAGACTGACCTGGAACAGAGAGAGTAAGAAATATAAGCAAAAGAGAAAAAAAGATAAATTAGTGACTTGTGAAGGTATTTAAAAACACACTAACATTTGCTTTTATGCTGTTAATTCATCATTACAAACTTCAGGAGACATGTATAACTTACCATCACCTTCCAGTCACTTGGCAACAAATACCATACATATCCA
>KZ308658.1:0-39138 GCA_000376725.2 Ladona fulva
TGATATCTAATTATATATGGGTTATGCTGAATAACGGCATTCGTTATGGTATTGGTGGTATTTCCGCTAAATGAGATTTATCTTTGGGATATTGTGCCACACTAACGAGGAAGTTTTCTTATCTCAATATTCTGGCTCGGTGAGGAAAGCAACAACTATCTCATTCCTCATCTAGCCTATTCCCCACATCTACTCTCCAAAGGTTTTGGCAGAACTACGATGAGGATTCAACTAGTCCTCCGGCTGGTGGCTTTACAGACAGGCTGGCGGTCCTTTCCTTCGTGATGAATTCAATCCCGCAACTCAAATTTTTGTTCGTATTTTATATAACTTGTCTTCAATCTGCAGCCTCTTCTTCCACTTTGTTTTAATCGCTCTACATAATTTATCTCGATAACCTCTTTCTATCCCCACATAAGTACCTCTAGTAACTCGTTCAGTACTACCATCGAGGGCGATGGTGTCATGAAATGCTCCTTAGAATTCAGTCTTGGCTTCCTCTTCAGCCCGTCTATTAAAGCGGCGTATCATTTGCATCCCTATCGTTCCCAATAGGTTCTTTATTATCATTAGTCTTCTCGTCTTACGCCCACTGATAAAATCTCTTCTTGCATAAATAAGTTCGTCTGTCGACGTATTTCGTCACTCTCTTCCCCTTTCCGTTTTTGTTTACGTTTTTCGAATCTGCTTTTTGAAAACATACCCCAGGGCTCGTATTTTACTATCGCTTCTGTTTGTATTTGTTTTCTATCTCCTTTATCTAGTTCTCGCCTCCTGAATGCACTAATGCTTTTTTATCGCGTTTTAATTCTTCATTCGTTTTATACACGCCCGCCCTTTAGTCGCGCAGGAAATGCCACTGATGTGCGTTTGTTTTTGCAGCTGTCACGATGTCACGGCTGTTGTGCCCCTGTTAGGACGCGGCAACGTTTTTGCTGCCCCCCCTGCACGCTTTTTTTGCGATGGACTAAAACGAGATTCGAGGTCGCAAGTTTTTACCTTGTTTCATAGGAGCGGGTCTTTTTCTATTTAGTTTAGTATCTAAGCGAAATAAATAAGGTTATATTATGAAGCAAAAGTGCGTTGTAGCAACTTATTTTGTATCGACGGAGATGAGCAATCACTGTTGGACACGTTAGATGGGACAATTATGCTTTCAAGATATGAATATCTATTGCACTTCATTGTAGTATCATGTCATCTTTCCGTTTTCAGTCTTCTAATTCAAATTGAGCTTAGTATTTCTTTTAATCTAGAATGTCTCCAATTAAAGGTTTCTTTCTATTGTACCAGAAATAGATGATGAACCCGATAGTCTTCAAAATCTAATACTGTAATGTACGAGGAAGAAGATTCTTTGTTTATATTTATGTTAATTTTCAAATTCGAGAGTTTAAAATAGGCCGCTACATTGTAATCAACCCAAAATCTCTCACTATATCTTGGCCGCGTCTCTCTAATCGCATTTCTAGCTCAATAAAGATTCACAACTTTCCCAGTCGAAGCAGAAAAAAGCCCCTTGGAATGGTCCCTGAGTTTTGGCTGTCTGGTTACGTATGTACATAACGGTAATAAACTGCAGATCGTTTCAATATTCTAGACTCTCATCTCATTCAAAAGATTTGACCATTCTTGGAAGAAGTGAACTAAATTGCTTCTATTGATGTTGTTGGTTTTTATTGGTGTTTAATGGTTTAAGTGTATGCTCTTAAAAATACAATGGATGGTTTCTGAAAAACCTCCGCTGCAACAACCCATAAAGTGGAAGGCGCGCTTCTAGGGAATTCCCCGGCTGGCACACGTGTCAAACTGTGACGAGAATGTACGCATCGTTAAATAAAGAAAGCTATTGGCAGGTAGAGGCGATTTCGATGACGCCCATCTGTCGGCGGGGAATTCGCGCAAATTTTACGATCATAGTCGTTTAGTACCTAAGCAAGGGAATGAAGTTTTTACTATGCGAGACACATCAGTATCGTATGCGAGGCTTACGTAATGCAACTATCGCGCTATTGCTGGTTGGGCTCCGATAAGAGTCGTCGATGCGGAGAACGCAATTGGTCGAGGGAAGCGGAAGTTTGAGGTGGATGATCTCCTACTGTCCCGTCAAGTTAAGGCCGTCACAAGGTCGCACAGCCTATCTTGGTGATTTTCCAGTTTGGCTCGCGAAGTATTGCACCTACCGATAAAATTTTAACGGAGTATTTTAGAAACATCTTTTATGAAGAAATGAAGTTATGGTCAATTTCGTGGTCACTTAATGAATTTTTACATTCCGTAGTGCTGGAAGTTTTTCTCCTGAATAGGGGCAAATTTGTTCGATTAGTGGTTATCAAATATTTCCAGAAAAAAAACTATAGATAACGAATCTCATAGTTTCAATCCAGTTTCGAGAACTTGGAACGCGTGTGTCATCTAGGATTATATGAAAATTCCTCATTTAGTGAGGTACCAACTAAAATCACTTATGAACGTTAACCTCTATTTGGGAAATTGAATTCAAACTTGAAAAGTGTTCGGTTAGTATATTTTCCGACTATTGATGGCGGTTTCTCCAAAGATGCAGCTATTTTCACATCTTTATGTTTATCATCGGAGTCGTCCGAATGTCTCCGTTGGATAAATACGCCATTTTTTCTGTAAGTACTCATTCGCTGGGGACATGTAATTTATATTCCGGTGAATCATTTGCGGCTCTGTGGTTTCCTACTTGTCATAGGTTTAACCTAAGTAACCTGGGATTAGTAAAAAAATGTTATTACCACTGAGGTTATGACTACCAGTACTAAGTAATTCACTTTTCTAAGAATTCATTTAGTCTCATATTGGATATGGAAAATCAAATTCAATACATTTCTAGAGTAAATCAATTTTTAATTTTCATGACTTGTATTCGTAGCGTGGAAAAAAGTCCTCCGTCCATGATGACGAATAGGAATAGTTGGTGTTACAGAGACGTTTTATATTCAAACCGGCCATGTGTTCTTCCCTTTGAGCCGCTTGTGCCCTACCACTGCTGGTGGTTTCGTTTGCCCTCATAAAGAAATCGCTTTTAGCTACAAATGTCGCAACTGCGGAGCCGTTTGAAAACTGCGGGGGAGTTGCGTCTTTTGTAAGGATTCGTGCCCTCCTCGGAGAGGCCGGAACTTTTTTATCCGCGTTCGCTTCGTTTTTTTTTACTCTTCGCATATTCCTTCGGAGAGTTACGCAGGAAGCCCTCGTGACGCGCGCGCCTCCTGTTGTGCTTCGGACGAAGTAAATTGAGTTGGCTATTTAGCCTTTATGGCGCCGACAAATGAGAGAGCAGAATGTAGAGCTGCCATCTGTAGTGTAGGAGGATCTGATGGCGAAGAATTGACGTCCGTGGACCCAAGGCCGCCTTAATTTCAACTTCAAGTGGCCCCATTCGTACTCTTGAAGAAGAATTGGAAGGATTCAGGGCGGAGTGGTGCAGGAGGATGTCAAGGGGTAATGACTGTTGTGGGTTCATTGAGGGGTACAGCGTACGCGAAACGGGGCGAAGAATTAGCGATCATAGTTCAGCATTTGCTTATAAGTTGTTTCTCACGTTTTGAAGAGGCTTCGGATAAAGCCTGAAAGAAAGACTATTAGACGTCATTCGTTACAACGTAACTCCCTGCGTACGATTAAAATTTTGGAGGACGTTTACAAGAGCACTGCAGAAATATCTGGGAATTTTTAGAATGTGGGACCACTGCACTGTAACTGGTGTTGGTATAGGTGTAAGTAACAATATATCCAGTGGGTTAGTCGGGGAAAGAATTACCAAGTGACTGAAAGATTTGATAGATTTTTTGGTAAAATTTTTGTTTAAAAACCCCAAACTCAAACTTACATCAACCTGCTCTTCTGTTAGTTCAGGTATTTTTCGTTCCCTATAAACAAACTTTTGGTGATACTCTAGTAGCTTTGACCTGTAACTTCGCAATCGTGGACAGATTTCCAAATTTTGTGCTGAAATATTCAGTCCTTCCCTAAATTGGGAGAATGGAAATCATTATTGCGGAGAAAACTTTTTCCCTATATTTAGAGATTACCTTTGAGTATGGAGGTATCCTTAGAAGTTCCTCGACAGCTGAGGTAATTTCGCTTATATGGGCTCCTACCGGGAATCGAACCCGCGGCAGATTCCACCGTTGGCGATTGCGCTACCCACTTGGCTATTCAGGAGTAGTTTATCTTTAATCTCTAGGTTAGAGGAGATATGTGATCTCCTCAAAAATTGTTGCTCGTATATCTTTAGTTAACTTTTCATGATTCATTCTTAATAGTGACAAGGACACCAAAAAAATTTAATTCTGTTTCAGAAACTGTATCTGTTAGGATGGTCCTGCATTGAAAGCTTCATAACGCGATACATGGGCCGCTAGTTTAACGCTCCTCTATTTGAACGATCATGTTTTTCTCCTACGCTTGTCTATTCCACTTCTTTATCTTTTCTGTTGCGTGAAATGTATTATTTTTATCATAGTCGCCATTCGTCACTTCATCGTTTATTCCTACCGCGTTTTAATAAATGGTCTCTATTTTAATGCCATTGTGTTTTTTCACCAGAAGAAATATCACATTTCTTCCCGTAAGAAACGAGCCGCCGTTTCCCTATGATTTATGCTATTCAGACTCTCCCGCTGCGTGGGACGCCAGGCGCGCAAATCCAAATGGCATATCGGGGCCTTCAAAAGTCAAATTCAGTCGGAAATTGATGCATCGTTCCTCACCATTTGCTCTATCTTGGATGGGCAGTTGTATTTCGGTTCGCAGGTTTCCCGGGTAATGGGACGAGGATTCTTAAACCGTCACGTCCATTAGGGGAGGGTAACTGATCGCCGTAATTCCCAGAATGGAGGACCGTGAAGAAACGTCTTGTCTTTTAAGATGTTTTATATGCCCTCTCCACTGGCTTCATTCCAGTAAAGCGATGGCGCATCTTTCATCACCTCATGCGTCATTCCATCCGTGAGTTCAATCGGATGATCTCAGAGCGTGCGTGTGTTTGTGTGTTACTGTCGGACTCCCACACGCACGCGTCTTTGGAGGCAGAAGCACCCTCGCCCGCCCACCGTTTCATAAAGAGTTCCCTCACAGCAGCTCATCTGCTTCTTTTGCTCTCCTCGTATTCAAAAGACGAGCCATTTTCGTAGGTACCGGAATGGATCCCGATTTCCGTAAAGGGTGCGCAAGTTTACTGATTGCATACCGAGTAATTTTTCAGCAGAGCGCCACCGTTAGAGGATATTGATCGGTAAATCAATTTTCATACGCAAATTTGTTTCACTTTATAAGAGCAGCTAATAATGTTGGAGATTTAAAAATTCTATGTTTAATTAATACTACCCTAAATATTGCAGATTGGAGTAAAAATAAAAAAATTATTATTTCCTTTAATTTGATGCTTGATAATAAAGAAAATCATGCTGTGAGTACGAAGAAGAAAACATCTAATGAATGGTCTTCCCGATATTGCTTCTGCAGTTTAGAGTTACCTCGCTGATTCAGGTTATGTATAATTTTAATGAAAGCAGTACCTAAACATTTGTTACATTGGGCTTCTCCTTTTATAACAGCAATCGTTTCATTTAAGTGATGAAATCCGTTCACGTGAGGTTATATCATTTAATTCCTGCGCGGGCGAATCGCCATTAATGCTTAAAATTTGAGAAGTCGAGGTACCTTCTGTCTGCAGCACAATGACAGCTTCGATACATCACCGTCATACAAAATTTTCTTCGACCTATGAAAGATTTGGTTCTCCTAATATGCTTTTTAAACCTCAATTTGACGTGTTCGGTTATTTAAATGGATTCAACTTTAATTATGTAATTTTTCGCCCACTTTATGCATTCTTACTTTTTCCATTATCCCTGACCTTTGGCCTTAGCGTCGTTTCGTAGTCCATTTACATCTTTCAGCACTCCCATCAACCGCACCTTTGCCTCCCTCCCACACTCGCCTGCGGCCCTCCCTCTACTTCCATTCTTCACCCGTCGAAATTATAGCGGAACGCGAGTCGAAAAGGATCTTTCGACGTGTGGCTGGCTTTAGGCAAGAGATCAAGAGCAGCCACCATCTCTTCTCAAGTTCGATTCATTCTACCTAGGTATGAAATTATGTAAACCTGTGTACGACTTGCCAGTTTCAAACGCACTCATGTAGTACATCAAATACAACAGCATATATTTCCCTTACTCAGTCTCTCACACATGTTAACGTCTCTTCCGCCCACATAAAAGCTGTCTTTAGCTTCTCGTGCATTATCCCAGCGAATGCTGAACTAATCATCATCTCGGAATCTGCATGCTTCCTATCTTAGTTTTTCATCGAAGTCCTTCCTCATGAAGTCAGTCTATCTGCCGGGCTGCGGTTGGTAACTTTGAAGAGAGTGAACAGATGTTTTCATAATGTAGCTTTATTCCAATTTTGATTTTCTTCGCTCTTATTTGATCTTCTCATTTTCAACTCGAATTTTGGCTCATTTTTCTTGTAATTCCCGTTTACTGTTCGAAACAAATGCCTCGCCTGAATATGCCTCGCTAAATGTTCTCTTGCTGGAAGTTGCCTATATCAAGCATGATTACTTGGCATATAATTATGGATTGGAGAGAAAAAAGTTATTCATTATTATTCGAAAATAAGTATTTTCGAATTAACTTATACTTACTTATACTATATACTATATACCATACTTAAAATGCTTATTTTCGAATAACTTTTTTTATATGTTATTTTTTAGACTTTATCTATCAGATTTACTGTTCTGACGGAACTTTTCCATAATTATCGTTAAGTTAATTAAGTTCTAATTTAAATGACTGTCATACGACAAAACATGTTGAGCTGTCAAATTTTAGTGAGAAGGCGTTTATATGTATCAAATATCCTGTTGCTTATTGTGGACTTAGTCCGTTTTCAGCCTCGATCTGACCTTTCCCATATCCTGTTAATTATTCATCCACCGCCAATGTCTGTAGCAGTGACCTTTCTTACTCCGCGGATGAAATCTATGTACTCCTCTTTTTTGTCTTAACTTTTCTGAGTCTCGGAATGCTCTCGTTGCGATGATCTTATGTTAGATGTACGGAGGAAAAGAGCACTTATATACGCACGCACGCTTTAAAATAAATTTCAAAAGAATGATACAGAAGCAAGAAAGAACTCATGCGACTTGTAAAAACGTTTTCTTTTCTCGTACTTTCAGATCTATTCATAAAGCGTTCAAATGAAATTCTGAAGATAAACCGTTTTAGTTTCATGTAAGGCTGATTTGGTCAACTCTGCGAAACAGTTTAATGGTTTTTCTTCATTAGAATTTCGAATTACATCATGTGGACAACGAAAAAGACAATTTCTTCGAAGGCCCTTTCACCCAGACGGATTGGTGATGATTCGACCGTTGAAGTCTCCGACCCCTATTTAGAGTATATTACCGTATTCCTTTTCCGTTTTCCTTCCATTTCTTCGACCTTTTAAACCCTTAGTGGTTTTGGGAAAGGTTTTCCATTCCTGCCTCGTATTGTTTCTCCTCGAGGTGTTCGAATGACCACCGCATTCGATCGCTTTGGAATCTTGAACACTACCTTCTCGTTAAAGATCACTTCGGACCTGTTTCCGGTGCCCTACTGAAATTGGACCGAAAAGACATGGGATTTTCCCAGTTAAACTCCCTTTACAAGTACGATGCCGAGCTTCTTGGGCATAGCGATGGAAGTTTCGGCTTAAGGAGCGTCGTCCCTTCGAGGAAAATAAAAGATAACAGCTCATTTGATTTTGGAGTATTGCAACTCATACTGATCAAAATAAACGCAACTGATTACGCCACATACCTAAAGATTGAAGGGGAAAACTGGTTTGACTAGAATTTTCCTAATAAACCGATATTCTGCTCTGTAATTTGTCAATAATTCTGCTCTTTGTGTTCCATATCTTGTAGTTTTTATAAAATCCGAGAAAATCATTAAATTGTCATTGCATTACCGTACTTGTCTCAGCTGTAAGTACGTACATTATATTGATTCTGAAAGTACTTCGAAATTTCTTTCAAGATTATCACCAGAAATATAGTTCTAGATTTTATTCGGATAGATTGATAATGTAACACAGGTAAATTTTTCTCATCCACAAAGTTTAAGAATATCGGGCATTTGTACCACTACTCGCTACGTGGTTAAACAGGCTTAAACAACAATAACAGAGAATAACAACTCTTTTATAATACTAAGATAACTTCAGGATATCCGCCGTATAATTCCAACTCGACTGAAATTGGCATTCGATTTCGGTTGAACAATAGAATCTTGTACGACTTACAGTGTAACTGCCCTTTCGTGCCACTCTTCAGGATGGAGCTCACGGATGGACTCTTAGCGCTTTGAAAGTCACGCAGACCAAATTCCGTGCCTCAATATCATTGCCTTCGATTCGATTCGAAAAGGGAAAGAGAGGGTGGAAAGAAAGAGTTGTCGGAAATGAGAACTGAAACAAGGAAGAGATGAAAGCAACGGAGATGAAATGACCCCGAGGTCGAGGCTCCTTTTGCCCAATCGATCGCCAAGGGACGAAAGAAATAGTTTCGTTGTCGTGATTTAGAGTCAGGAAATAAAACTCGTCGACATGCAATGAGAATAAGTTCTGCATGTAGCCAGAGGAAGTTTTCGCGCTGAAAGACTTTTGTAGAGTAGTTTGGAACTTGAGAAATCTTCTTTTGAATATGGCCATATCAATCAGGATTTTTTTCCGTCCGTAATTTTACGAGCTATTGCTCTGATTACAGCGTTCAATGGCTCCGATTCTGGCAGAATGGTAACAACAGTGGCGAATACGCACGTGGAAGCATGATACGTGAAGATGCGAACTGGGAGACTCGAGTGTAAGATTATAACCCCCGTCACGCCAGCTTTGAGAGAGCAAATTCTTTTCACGCTCCCGTGATTTTAAATAAACGTCGAGTGAGGGAAGCATAGAAATTTTCCCCATGCGACGATGAGAGAAGCATCTTTTGGCGGATTTACAAATTGGCTCCCGGTATTTTTGTTTATTTCTTTCTTTCTCGCCTATGAAGCAATTGAAATGGAACTCAGTTAACGGGAATCGCACTTGCGGAATTTTTTATGATAATTCAGTTTTAGCCACGCTTTTCCGCTTACTTATACGTTCAACTTCATTTTATTTACCCCAATTCCTTATTGCATGCGCAATTAAGTATGATAGATTAAAATAATATGTACAATATAAATTATTCAGATTAAGTTTTAATGAGTTCTCAACACGGTATGGACGTGCTATAATCTACATCTAAATATGATTCGTATTTAAATGTGACATGCCTTTATATTTATAAGCTTAAGCTTGTATCGAAAACGTATTAGGTCAACAAAGTCAGGCAGCTTTCAAGTATTTCAGACGTATGGATTCGAATACCCTCTCAACCCATCTTAAAATGTAAAATTTTATAAGACGAAAAAATAATTCATACCATAATATATGCAATATAAGCCATTTTGGACCAAATAGAATAGAACTTACGATCAAGCAAACAAAGCAATCGTAAATAAACGGGAAGTACATTGACCCTAAGAACTGTATCTTGATTATGTTGATCCGGACAGTTTGTTTCTATAACTATAAACATCGACATCAACGAAACAGCGACGTATACATTGCTTAGCATCCGAGAACCAAGTTTGCATGTCCATGGCTTAAAAATCTTCAAGTTTCGCATGCTTAACATCTAAGACAGGACGTCAGTTACATAAGTTCCGTTAGCTGGAGAGGTCCTCTCGGAGAGGATGCTGGCCAAGGGAAGTAATCTTCGGCAGGAATGCGAAAGGGAATTGCTCTGGAGCGTCTTCGAAGCCTCTGGATCGGTCGGTCGTCGGCCCCGGCGAGCAGAGGACTGATTTCCGGCGCTGTTGATGCCGGCGTGCATGAAGGGAGGGCAGCGGAAGTCATTAGGAGAAACGCCCTCTGTGGCACGCGCTCCTCGGTATGCAAACTGCAAAGGAAACAGAAGTGGGCGGGAGATCTTTTTACTACTACCTTGGCCGTTCCTCTCCGCCCGTTCCGAGTATTAACTCTGTTTCCGCGTTATCTCTGCTTGGGTCACTGCGTTAGAGGATTCCAGTTGTACGCCCAAGTGTCGCGGGAATCGCCGCGAAGATGAAGTCGGGTTCCCGTTTCTTATCTCTACCCGATGACATCCGGTTTTGTCCCCTCGAATCCGTGACCACGCCTTTCCTCCGACGAAATGCCGTGGAACTTGAACCATTAGAACATCTGTAATTAGAATTTTTCCTTCGGAGGTTTTTATGCTTACTCCGTGATCGGATGCCTTACGTAAAGTTATGCCCTCGAACAAAACTTCGCTTCTGTGGTCTGAACTACGGTAGATTCTCATCGAAAGACTAATTTCATTTCGAAGCTTGCCTTAAATCCTCCTTATCCGTGGTTGCTGACCAGTTGTGCCAGTGGCTGTTCACACGAGACCGGGAAGGTATTCCGTCTTTTCCTGTGTCTGGCTCAGAGGACGTGACGTTGGAGTTTTAATTGCGATTTTTTCATTCCGTTCACTAATTAGGGCTTCTCAACGTTACAGTCATGGAAATAGTTCGTGGTATTTATCTGTCGTGGATTGCATTTATTTTCTATGTCGTTGTTTAATTTAATTAATCCTTTTGTTTTTTCTTAATTTTAGTCTTGTAAGTTTGAAATTAAATAACGATATAAAATGAATATTGTTTTTGAAATCAGTCATTTTCATGGAACTTCATCGAATTTATGTACTAATTAAATCATTGGGACGTATTTAAAAATAAATTATTTCAAAATTACTTTTAAAAAAGGATTATTGGCTTCATTTCTTGAGAAGGCCAGGCTAAATACGCCTGTGGTGATTTATTCAATCTTAATGTCCCAGATAAACTGAATTTGAGAGACTTCGACAAAACTGAGCTCAAATTTTGTCGCTTTATTGTAAGAGAATATTAAAATATACTTCATTTTGCTAATGACGAATTACTTTTTTTACATGTAGACGACGATAAAGGTTTACGCAAGATGCCTCCGACCCGACATCGAATACAAGACTCTTGGAGTGACTTTCGACACGACCAGTCGTCAAGTGGTGTCATCTCTTCTGGGGAAATACCGCATGCGGCACAGGGATCCAAACCTCTTTTACTTGACAATGGAAGTCGGAGTAAGAGGAGGTAGGCTAGGTGAGTGTTCGAAATTTTCTGGTGAAATGAACTTGGATCTTATCCTATTAATTTTTACCATCTCACCGCGCTTGAAAACATAACTTTGATTGATTGCATTAATTTTTGGAAGTGAAAGTGGAGCATTCTTATTGTTTAGGCTAGGTTGGGTTGCTACTACGTGGAAACATGTTCAGGAAATAAAAATTTCACCTCAAATGTCATTGCGATAGATAATTTGCATTTTCCTCTCGAGATTACTCGACAAATGATATGCAATCAAGTGCTCAATAGTTTCCCTTTATCACTTATTACCAAGTAATATTTTTCAAGCGTTCAGTTTTCATGTTTTTCTTTAAAATATTCCGCATGTCAAGTAACTATCAGCTAAAACGTCCATAAAAATTAGTATAATGGTAGGAATAGTCTACCAAGTTGATGTGCCCTTATGAAATAGAAATATTCTTCCAATAGGCATTATTTTTTAGCCTTTATTTTTAAATTTATTGTGAACCTACATTTAGCCAAATTTAAGAAAAAATAGCATTTCCACCAATAATTTCAGGTGCGGTGAGTGGAATTTTGAAAATTTTGGAAATAACCGGAAAATTTCCATCGTAACTCTCGTGTGAATTTGTTTTGCCAATTTAAGTTTCCCAAACAATTAGAAATTAAATCCTAATATTAGATTATCTGGCAAAAATCAGTTCCTCTAATCTTTTGATTTTCATCGAATCAGATTTTCTTAAGATTTCCTAATGTACGTAATTTTCTAAAGAACGACATTTTTTTTATAGGAAACCGCACTGTCCTTGTGTTAGATGAGGAAGCCAGGCCTGCAGAGCTGCAGTCCTGTCATCCACGGGGAGACTCAAGGTGAAGATTATGGCTAAATTTAACATATTTACGTATTTTTAAAGTGGCAATATAAACCACTGCCAATATTCTACTCGTCGGAAGGCAGTAGAAAATGTATATAATACTGCTACAATTTCGAGTCAACCACTTTGAAAGAAATGGAAAAATTAGATCAGAAGTCAAAGCGTTAAGGATTTCATTGACCAGTTGAATAAAATACAATCTTCATTTTCAGGTTCGCTTTACAAACCAGAAGAGGTGGCCTTGTGAAAATATATGACAGCGTTCTCATGACCGGGGTATGTTTTTTTTATTATTATTTCTCCAAAATTCGCTCATATGTATGTAGATTTTAATATCAATTTCAAAAATATTTAATCATATTAAACAGTATCTCATGTGATATTGATCAAGGTCTCAGTTTAAATATTTATATTTCTTAGGCATGGTTGCTTATTGTCGGTGTGAATATAAATATTAAATGGTGTTTTCTATTCCAGTCCCAGTACAAAAGCTTGCTGATATCTGATAAGACGACGGTTGATGAACTTATCCAAATTCTTCTCAATTGCTACAATAGTAAAGAGCGAGTTGAGCAGTTCTCCCTCTATGAGGTAATTTCAAGATATTCTTATCTTCACTTATAGAATAGCAATCATAGAATCTAGTGGCTTGGTAGTCTTCCATCATGAAGATAAATAGAAAAACACTTCTACTTATTTTCAGATATCATAAAAACATCAATTTATTAAAAGGTTCAAGGTTAAAAACCCAAAGACTAATTTTTAATTTCCAACCCTTGTTACTTTCATCGGTTCTAGGTTTGCAAAAGCGAGGAATACGAGAGAAAACTACATCCAGATGACTCTCCTCTTCACGTGCAGTTGGCATGGCAGTCTTCACCAGAGGAATTTCATTTTCTGTTGAGGAGGAACCCAGAGCAGCAGAATATAGTTAGGTCTTTGAGTTGTGGAGAGGAGGAGGAAGAAAGTTCAGTGGAGGAATCCCAAGAAAGGACAGAAAGGTGGGATATCGAAAGGCTATCAGAAAGGGAGGAAGAATCACCAAGGATAACAAATGGCACCCCAAAGTCAAAGCATCATGTGCGAGCACAGAATGGCTGTGGTAGTGAGCGCCAGAGAGTAATGTCTTGCAAGCATGCACAGCTGCAGCAGCAGTTGAATCAGAGGCATTGGGACAGGGCAAAAAATGTGAGTGCATGACTCGTTGATTTTGAGCTCATTCTGGTCAAAATATTCTTATTTGCTATATCAAACAAGATATTATTATTAATTTGTTTTCTTATTTATAAGAACCATCTCTCATTATCCTCGTACTTTTTACTTCGATGTTGAGATAAATTCCTATCCTTGCAACATGAGTATATTTAATTTATTCACTCCAATTATGTACTAATCTATGTTTTGTGTCAATATTTTATCGGTCAGATGGATGTTTACTTGCGAATGCCACTATAATTGAACTATTGGAAGTATTTTCATGTACTTGTAGCTATTGATGAATACCATCTGACCTTGATATTGAATTGCAATCAGCCTCATATGAAGGAAAATTACTATTTTTTTATATGGGATTGTATTGTTTTCTTGAGGCAATAGAGTTTAGCTTCTTATCATATCTATCTAATTCTCAATGGGTTACATTTTTAAGAATATCCTAATACATCTGAGACATTTCAAAGCTAACTATTTGTAACTATTTTTATTTCTAGATTCAACCCCTGTTTGGTATGCACAAATCTCAGTCAACTGGTTTAGCCTCACCTGCTCTGAACAGAAGCTGCCAGCAACATCTTCATCAGCCAGCATCCTCATTGCTCTTGCTGCAGCACAAGAGGCCCCCAGATGAGGTGCAGGCCAGACTGAGGTCTCTTCCATTGTCTACTTCCTCATCTTACGGAGACTATGAAAATTATTTTTACATCTGAAGCTCAAAAGCAATCAGGTAAAAGCTGCAGTTTCTGCATGTGATGTTTTTGTAGGCAACTTTTTAACAGAAATATTTTATAACTTTTTTATCATATATGTAAGTATTAAGAGTGCATATAAAAAACTAGCTTAAACAAATAAGCAATAGCCTTAATATAAATTTCTGAGTATAAACATGAAAATTCGTCAAAAGCATTTTTCACGTATACCAGGCCTAAGAGGCTGGCACTAAAAGGGTTAAAGGTCCTCCGTAGTAGTTGGAGAACCTTTATTCTTTAAACATTGTATCAGTATTCTAAAAGTTATTGAAGTTCTTAATACTTTAATTTTATCATTTCAGATTTCATTCAAAGAGAAGATGACACAGGCTGCAGCTACAAGAAAGAAAAGGGGAATGTTTCCTCAGCTCAAAGCAGAAGCAGTCTATGAATATTGTAAGCTGCAAAACAAGGCTATTTTTCAGTGAAACTCATTATTGTTTCAGTCTAGTTTTCATGCCAAAGTTCCAATCTTGTTGCTTGGGTGCTTGTATGACACTTTTGGTATTTGTAGAGTAAGTCATTGTTAAAGTGCTTTGCGAATTGCAGTTATTGACTAAATCTAGGCATCATTATTTAATGTAGATTGTGCCTATGTAATCTTTTGAAAAGTGCAACTTCAGTTGGTAGTGATTTAATGCTTGTGTTGCAAGTTACCTATAAAAAGAAAACCAGCATTATGAATTGGATTATCAAGGTGGGAGACTTTTTGATTTTAATCTTTTTATGAGGGACTATGTAAGATCAACGTCTTGAGGAGTCTCTGGCTTTTAGGATGGTAAACCTCATATTCATAAGCATTTTACCTAAGATGATCCATGTAATTTATTTCCAAAGTAAAAATTTTGTAATGAGTGATTTGTTTATAAAAGGCAAATGTTGCCTTAGTGTGAATACTTGAAGCCAAATTTTTGTTTGTTGATTGAAGAACAAAGTGTTTTCAGTCTTAAAAAGTTACTATCTTTCATACCTTGCAGGAAAACATCTTGAATGTTTTACTGTGAGGGATAAATCCAAAGATAAATTACCACTATAATATATATATTCTTGATGTTTGTGCAGAATGGTTCTAGTAGCTGTTAGTAAAACAGCTTTGCAGCTTTTAATTTGCTGATCTGCAAGCTCAGCATCAATGAAGCTGGGTTGCACGAGTAGGTGTACTAACTTGTTAACAGCTGTGAATCATATCGTTATGTGTTTTAAACTTTCATTTGTCTTGACAGTGTATGAGTGGCTGATACCAAAGATATGTATTTGTAACTTCTTTGTAGAATACATTTATATGTTTTGTACAGATTAAAGAGAAATATTGTAAGAACATTTTTTTCATTTCTTTCCCTGAATCTCCTTTGAAATTGGAAATTATATCAATAGAATTACAAAATATATCAATTTTTATTATCTGGAGGTAGGAGATAATTATCTAATTTTATTGAACCTAAATGTAACTAAAACGAAAACAATGCTATCCCACTTAGTTCCTTTCTTCACAGTTTTTGGATTAATTTGATTCTGTATGTGTAATACAGAAATATACAATCAAAATTAATTTTAACTTTTCACTCCTAAGATGGTAAACAAAGATTAAACCTATTCTACTACAAGAAAACATATTTTAACAAGATCAGGACATCATGACTGAAGACTATTAGAGTTTTGTGGCAAGAAATTTCCAAAGTACAGAGAGGATAAACTAACAACCACTGTAATAATGCATGGCTGGGCATAACCTCCTCTTAAACACAAAGTAGTTGTAGCTGTTCTAAAAAAATATTAAATTTTTCTATAATTATTTATTTCCCTTCCATTAGCTAATGATCTTCATAATTATTTCCCATTTTGAATTTCCCAAATTGGGATCTACTATCCAAATTAAGCTATGATAGAGTAACATTGGCAGATACAAATTAAGTGTGATTCACCTTTTCCCAGCGTTCATTCAAATTATGTTATTTTTGTGTATGACTTCGTTATTGTACAAACATGGAAAAATACATTTTCACTAAACCATAGTTTGTTTTAGGGATGATTTTATGAAAGTGTTAGCCATTGTTTTGTGGAGTGATTTTTTCTTTTAGCATTTGATATTATTGCATTTCTTAATTCATATTTTCCATTGTTTCTCAGTGTAAACTCTTCTGTTCTCTAAAAAAATTTTCTTAAGTAAGAAATCACTGGATCTAAGTTATACCTCTTCAATCTTCAGGAGGTTTTTCACAGAGAGAGGAGGAGGAATGAAAACACTGGCTGGAAAGCAAATATTTGGTTTATAGCTTTCAGTTCGTAATAGAACTCAAAATGTATAAAAGCTGAATTCAATATTAACTGATAAAATAGTAAGTGAATGGAAATAAATAGGTGGAAAATAATGAAGAACATATTTCCACAAAAAATAACTTCAAAGAAACTTTAGGTGAAAAAGGTAACACAATTTATCTTAAGCTCATTATTCCTGCATATGATTTGATTGAAATTCATGCATCCTACTCTAATTCATATGAAATTCATCTGAGATAATAGCAACGTAATTAATTAGTTACCATTTAAATTAGTGAATTTTATCTGCAACTCAAGAAAAGTAAAAAAAAAAATTACTATTTTTTTATATGGGATTAGCTTCTTATCATATCTATCTAATTCTCAATGGGTTACATTTTTAAGAATATCCTAATACATCTGAGACATTTCAAAGCTAACTATTTGTAACTATTTTTATTTCTAGATTCAACCCCTGTTTGGTATGCACAAATCTCAGTCAACTGGTTTAGCCTCACCTGCTCTGAACAGAAGCTGCCAGCAACATCTTCATCAGCCAGCATCCTCATTGCTCTTGCTGCAGCACAAGAGGCCCCCAGATGAGGTGCAGGCCAGACTGAGGTCTCTTCCATTGTCTACTTCCTCATCTTACGGAGACTATGAAAATTATTTTTACATCTGAAGCTCAAAAGCAATCAGGTAAAAGCTGCAGTTTCTGCATGTGATGTTTTTGTAGGCAACTTTTTAACAGAAATATTTTATAACTTTTTTATCATATATGTAAGTATTAAGAGTGCATATAAAAAACTAGCTTAAACAAATAAGCAATAGCCTTAATATAAATTTCTGAGTATAAACATGAAAATTCGTCAAAAGCATTTTTCACGTATACCAGGCCTAAGAGGCTGGCACTAAAAGGGTTAAAGGTCCTCCGTAGTAGTTGGAGAACCTTTATTCTTTAAACATTGTATCAGTATTCTAAAAGTTATTGAAGTTCTTAATACTTTAATTTTATCATTTCAGATTTCNTAATTTTCTTGTGTTACTACAATATTAATAGAAGAGATTTATAGTAGTATAGTCGAGTCTTGGAAACTAGGCACTCATAATTTCAGAGTTTCAAGAACTTGGCACTTTTATAAATGAACTCTTACCTTACCTCATTATTATCAGTTATTTTTTGCTTTTATCCACACATATATTATAGTAAAATTGTTCTTATATTTGTTGTACATTTGCAAATATTTATATACGATATTTTGTACATTAAAATTAATCTTGGTAAGCGATATTTGGTGGAATTCCATCTTCACAATAACACAAATTGATGATATTTGTGCTATTCCTGAGCCACCTGATGATGACGTGAATACGTCGAAACCACATCGTGCTAAATTAAAACTGTTGCGGAATAGTACAAATATCATCAATTTGTGTTATTGTGATTTTGTACATTTGCAAATATTATTTTGGCAAAAGTAGTGGCAAAGTAGTAGTATAAAGGTGGCAAAAGACTCCCCTATCTTGCCCCTCTACCTATATCTTTTGTTTCCTTCAGCTACCCTAAAGCTTGCATATCTGTAGCAACTTTGTATAACTTTTATTACATGTCTGGGGAAGCCCTTTTTTACCATTATTAGCCACCGTTTATCGTGATTTGTGTATTTTAACGTTCTTCAAAGTTGATGGAAGCCAAATAAGTTTGCAGATTGTATTCTCCCCTTTTTTCCATAACTTGTCGGAGGGCAAAAATATTCTCTATTTTAAAGTGTTCTTTAGATAATCAACTTTGTTCTATCTGCATGTCTCTGCAGTTGCTTCAAGACACCTTGCCATTATTTTAGCATAGATCTTATATTCTGCAATGTGTCTTATGCCTCTATAGTAGTTACAATTGTCTTTACTATCTCTCTTAAAGATAGGTTGAACTATGTTTAATTTCCAGGATAATAGTGTTTTTTTGCTTGTATACAAAAACTATTTAGAACTGCTGCTTAAGAAGGATAGAAACAGGATAAAAGGAAATGCACAAACTAAATTTTTGAGGAAGTTGAGAATGCCATTTTCAGTGATAGTGGTTCAGATTTAAATGATGATAAAGCCTCCAGCTGACAGAACAGCAGGTGTAAATACATTACTTAATTTTTGACTGTCACAAGATTAATACATTCTGTGAATTTTTTATTAATTTATAAATATAATCACTCTGCTAGTCAAAATTTAGATAATGAGCAAGCATAATGCATGAATAGGACCCAAACAATATACGAATACATGGACCAAGTATTGCTTTTGGAGGACAAAATTTGGAGCGAAGAACTTGATTTTTAAGGAAATATTCATATTCTTTTGAAAGGGAGGTTGACAATGATTTGTGAATTAAATTATATTATCCTGGTAATGCTAAGAATACTTTTGATAGATTTGACATATTTTGGGGGCATTGGTCCAAAAATATGGTTAAATGGAAATTTGAAACACTAAATTAATGAGTGAAGCTCAAATTTTTCTAGCCTTGAGTCTTAAATATTTCAGTTTTCAGCTGTATAATAAGGTGGGAACTTTTCTTCTTCAGAATTTCTTATGATGTGAAAGTAATCCTTTATGAAAATATTTTATTGTTAGAAAAAGCTATAGGCATTTATAATAATACAAAATGGTCTTTCATTGAAAACTGCAGTCTCATTCCTCATGTCAGCTACTAGGTCTGTTTCGCATAATTTTCCCATTTGTGAACTTGCAATTTTTCCCAAAGAATTCAACTACCTAATTACAGTGCGTTGAAAAAGGTAATTTCTGTGCTAAATATTTTCCCCTTTATTAGTCACAGTGAAATGCTTAAGGTAATCATCAGTAGTACTAATGATTAAATCTATAAAAGATGTTATTTTGGGTTAGACACATTCCATCTAGATTTTGAAACTAGTACATTAATCTCTGCAGATGAGAATTGTATTTGTGAATAAGTTAAGGTGCAGTATAAAGCCAAAAATTCTGTAAAATTTTGCAACAGTAAATTAGAGCATGTTTCCAGTATATTCCTTCTAACTTAAAGCAAACTGCATGATTCCCATCAGCAATTCTCTGTGGCTAATATATGGTAAACATATAAAAGAAATTTTCTTTCTTGACATAGTTTAGTTAGTTGGATTCTCTGGGAAAATGCAAAGTATTAGCTACAGACTAATTATTGCTATTTTGTCTATACTGAGAGTGGATACATTCATAGAGTTTTCAAAAGCATTATCCTTAATTATCCTTCATAAGAGACAACTCTCATCATCACCAAATGAAAAAAATATCAAAAATTTAACTTAAAAAAATCAAATTATTTAAGGAAATTATTTTTACTCAATAGTTGATTATTTAAACAATTTATAATTTTGTAGAAGTGACAAGAGAATTCAAGGAAATATGTTTTTTTCATCACACAATTCATGGAAATATACTGCTTCCATTAAGTTTTCATTTGCAGCATTGGTTCCAAGCACAAAGGCTTTTTGAGGTAAAACAGATTGGTATTCTAGTAAATATTTATTGAAACTGCATATTATATTGCATTTTTGTTCTATTTGTGTGATTCAAGTTTTAAATTTAAATAATTTTTATTTAGCAATCATTAATTGTTATCATTGAAGATCTTAGATTAGTTCTCTATACACAAGACTTTGTACATATTCCTAATTATGAAAAGGAAACGGGTAAATTACCAAAGACTGGTTGCCTTCATGATATATTTCATTATGAATTTGCTTTCTTTATTGAGTACATTGAGTTGTAAGAATCCAACTTAATTACCTTAACAACAATTTGGGGTATTTTAATGATGAGGAGTATTTTTTGGGTTTGTTGCAACCGAATTATATTATTTAACTGTTTATAAATCATCATTTAAAAATAGTGTGTAATTTGTCAAGTTAAAATTTGTTTTGATAAGGAATGTAGGCGATTTGATTTGAAATATGATTTGAACTATTGTTATGTTATTTTGTAAAAATTATGTATACCAAATTGAGCTATATTCTGTCCCAAAATATCTAGTATAGTATATCAACTCAAATATTATTTAAATTAAGGAAATTGAGCAGTACTAATTTCTTTAACTTTAGTAGCTATGTCATAAAAATTTGTCATGTGCATTTCTAATTGATAATACCTTTCAAACAGGCATTTGACAAGTATTATTATTTATACAAAATAATCTAGTTGCTCCTATCTAAGGATCAAATAAAAGAAAAGAATAGCTTTTGAACAGATATGCTATGAATTAATATGACTGACGATTTGTGCTAAGTTGAATAAAAATTCATTTTCCATATTGTCATCAAAAACTAAGGCTAGGCTTTCCCTCCCATTATCTTTTATTTATAATATGATTACATGATCATCATGAGTCTATCCTCTGCTAAGTTGCAGATTGAGATAATGTACAAAGATCCCAAAAAATTTTCTTGAAATCTAATAAGTCTTCATGAAGAATTTGTAATCATCGTCCCCAGATCAATCATGATTTTCCTATTCTATCCATTCAAACCACCAAATGCCATCCATAAAGAATTCTTTTTCCTTAACCAAAATTTTTGAATTCCCACAACTTAATAACATACTTCTCAACTTATGAGTTTTTCAAGATGAATATATTTAACACCTCAATGAAGCAATAGCGTCATTATTGATTAAATATTTAAAAAGTAAACTTCATATAACAATATAAATAGGAACTCATTTTCAATTAGCAACTAATTTCTTCGAGTTAATAACTTCATGTAAAAGGAAAATAGTAGAAAAAAGATAGTTCATAAGTATGAGTGGAAAGAAATGTTATTATTGGTATAAATAACTTGGATAAGTACAATAATTTGATTCAAAGGCTGTACAAAGACATTTGGTAGAATAACTTCTTTGTGAAACTTTCTGTCATCAAAAGATATGGACAATCCAGCAAATGTTTAACAAAATCTCAAGAAGAAGAAATATTTAATCACAAACTAATAGAAAAATGGATACTCAGAATAAAAAATTAACTTTCCCACATTGTATTTCCTTTGGAAAAAATATATATATGTAAGCTCAGCTTATTACTAAGATACTACATGATTAACAGTGATAATTGAGTTACTTTTTAATTGTATGTAGATAAAATATAGTTAGTGGTAATGAGATGTGGGTTCTCAGTCTCATACAAGGGTGAAACAACTGCAATATATTAATATATACATACATACACATGTGTACCTATATACGCATAGACATACAAATAATATGCATATACAAATACATATACATTCATACATGTATTTATATACCCAAAAATATGTATGTGTACCAGCATATACATACATATGCTTAGACACTCATGCTGCCATTCATGTTCATTTTTTAAAAACATTTCTACCGAGAGAGAGAGATGAGTAACATCAAAAAATACCCTTCACACTGTGCTGAAGATTGTGTGCCATTGTAATTCTTTGTGACTTTTCTAATGTTGGTTTATTATACTAATAATAACAGCTGGATTTCTATTTCTCCTTATTTTTATGGAAATAGATGCTTTTTGACAGAAGTCAGATCAAGAAATACAATGTTGATGAGGACATGTGTTCATAACTTACCATTTTAATATTTCATAAGGTGAAAAATTTTTTATTACTGGAAAGTCTATTTTTCCTCAGTTTTCATCTCTTTATTTCCTTAATGCTTACTTGTACTTAATGAATAGAAATATAAATTATTGGTCTCTAAGGTGTATATGAGTATTCATGCTTTCTGATCCTTAAAATCTATTGCTGGAACTCACTCAATCTGAAATGAATATTTCTTAATTTATAATCAAGAGAAATGAAAATAAATTATTTATGTAGTATATTTATGAAAGAGATAATTTAATTCAATATAGCATATTTTTAGGAAGTTGAGACATCCTTTTATTATACCAAATTTATTTAAGTATTGTATTATACAATTATAAATATTAGAAAGGGTAGTGATTTTAGGTATTGTTTTTCAGCTTCTTTCCAGGATGATTCAAATGCCTATAAAATTGATTCAATAGAAAATTAAAGTGATTTCAGCTTTGGATCAAAGAATGAAAGGAGCATTTACTTTGTTTCATATTTTTTGGTATTGTTACAGATACTTCAGAATGAATGAATATTCTCTATAAACTACGCAGATAAATTTACTTTATCCCACTCTTGCTCTTTAAAGGATAGATTTTAAGAAAGATTCTTATTCAGCCTAAATAAAATAATTACCTATATTAGGAAATATTAAAGTTTTTCATTTTGTTATTACATTAATTTGCCAATTTAATGAAGGAAACTGACTTTGGATATCATTAATTAATAACCCAGTATGCTGAAAAACTGATGCCAAATTATATATATAGATCACTTGACTGAGATTTATAGCTCATTGACTGTGATTTTAGCAAATTGGAAATTAAACAAAAACCAAGAAAATGTGAATACTTAGCATAAAGAAGTAAATATATTAGGTACATTTTTCTGATAATAATAATGTTTAATGAGAGCAGTTATATACTTTATATCTATAGATTGATCCTTGAATCAATAGCTTATTAAGCATGTTCTAGAAAATTAGGTCTCTGTGTTAGGAAGGGAGATTAATTATTAGATGATATTGTATTAAGTTTAGATCATTTAATAAATATATTGGTGACTAATTTAGAATTTATAGAATCCAATACCAAAAATAATAAGTTTTAAAATTTGCCTAAACCAAAATGTTAATATAGATAGAAATTATCAATAAGGCACATATTTTTAACTTTATTCCAAAAATTTCCATATAATGCACTTGAAATGGAAACTGGTGAAAGGAATTGAGTAAGATTTAGAGATGATTTTTTTTCTAAAAAAATAATTTTCCGTGAAACACCCGAAAAAGAATTTTCTAAATGCTGATGCATTGTTGAAAAGTGTCAATTTTCAAAGCAATTCTTTCTCAAGATCTCCTAAGAATTCTCATTTTTCTCAACTTTCACGTGCAAGCAACATAGGTGGAATGATTTAGATTTTGGGATATGAATTATATAATATTTTATTGCAAATCAAATATGATTTTTAATGTTTAATATAATCTGTCAAATAGCATCAATCCTTTTAATAGCAATCATCAATGAAACTAATACAGTACTATAAGGATATGCATCTTGTTTTGTAATGATAATCATTTTTGAGTATTATGATGAAGTTCTGTAAACTAAAACTGATTTTCATTATCATAAATAAACAGCTTTATGAGAGCTACACCTAACCACTCTGCCTATGGAAACAAAAATAATTCAGGAAACACATATATTTTGAATGTACAAGCAGGTAAATATCTTCAGATATTGAAGAAATCCAGGATCCATATGTGTATATTTATATATGTATTTACAATAACATTATGCATGTGTGCATATATAACTTTGATGGGCTATACATACACACATACTCACTATTTAATTATTAAATATCAACAGCAGGCTTTCTAAATTAAGGCAGGAAATGTTTATATCTCTCTATCTCTCTCTCTCTTTCTTTTTCTGTCTTTCTCCCTGACACTCCATTTGTTAACTTCAGCTTTAGTCAGTCACATTGGTCATGTAAAAACACATAATATTTCTCAACCTTCTTCTTTTTCCTCTTCTTTTAACACAGTCTTTTATATTTCCCAGTAAGAAAAAAACATTAGCTTAGTCATTGTCCAATATTCCAATATATATCACTTAATCATCAGCTTAATGAAAGGAAATGATTGATTTAATATGGTCAAACAAAGGATCACACTCCCTTGACGGGAAAGCTCGGAAGTGGAAGTCATTAGGGTACAGTTTAGATCTTATCACCAAACCTGTTCCATCAGCACCAGACCTTGCCATAGTCCATAGGAATGAACAAGGGGTGCCCATCTAACTGCAAGGGGTATTGTGGTCAGGAATTGCTGGATCTCATACCTGGAAACCACAATTTACTTCAGTTCTAAAAAGATTTTTCTTGTACGTAATGAGCAAGGCCAGTAGTTTTATGGATTCACCATGACTAAGAACATAGCGCTTCTCATAAAAAGACCTTTAATGCTACTATAGGAGAGGGGGAAGATAGGCTGTCAATAATTTTGAATAATCTTTGATTTTTTTACAATTCTCATGCATATTAATTGAATTAGAAAGAAAGCATAATACCAAAGTTCCATTTCGAGGTTTGTAATTTTTTTGGACCACAATACCAACAAATCTACAGAGCAAAATTGACCCAGAAGCTGACAGCCTCATGACCTCAATGAACCCTGCATAAAAAGGAAGCGGGTGTCACTTAATTGATGTGGATTAGAAACGTTTGAAGGCATTATTTGCCCAGGATCATGCATCATTCCCAAAATTTCATTTACATAGATCAGCCTTCTCCCATTGCTATTCTGTCTTTTTCCTCTTTTAATGCAGCTTTTCTCAAGTTTTGTTCACACTCCTTGCAGAGATTGGGCAAAGGGGCTATATCAAGCAAATCCAGTTGGATCTTTTGTATATAAACTGATTAAAATTTAAGAAAATTTCCCCTCTGCACATGGATCACACCTCTGCATCTTTCTCTACATTCTAATCCTCCTTATCACTCCAGCTCCTCCTCATCTCTCTACCAAGCACTTCTTGCACTTTTCTAAACAATAATCAAGGGTGGATATACAGCACCAATCTTTTCATCAATACTAATAATTCTGCGCCTCAATGCACAGCCATTCTGGACAATCCTCAATGGGGCCAATTTGTTCTGCTACTTTTCTCTTAAAATCTGTCATCAAATATCAGGAAAACGTATTGTGAGAGAGCATGGGCACAGCCTTTCTGGTTTTGTTGCTCCTGCACCTCA
This sequence comes from Ladona fulva, assembly GCA_000376725.2. Classification (NCBI taxonomy): domain Eukaryota; kingdom Metazoa; phylum Arthropoda; class Insecta; order Odonata; family Libellulidae; genus Ladona; species Ladona fulva. The sequence goes on from KZ308658.1 coordinate 25,185, forward strand.
TATAGCATTGAGGGCCCGACGGGAAGAAGCTCGATGAGGAGAATGATCTTCAACAGCCCATCGACCACCATCATCCATTCGTCTTCTACCCCCTCCTTCACGAGGCTCCTCTGTCATTCCTCGCCGGTGGTGGTATGCCATTCCTGGTTCTGCTCCTCTGGCAGATCTGTGACTCCTTGGAGCTACTCCACCTGAAGGAGGGCCTCTTCGCATGCGCCTGTGGTATCTCTCTTCCTCCTCCTCTGCCTCCTCATCTATCGGTTCTTCCTCACACTCTTCTTCCTCCTCCACTTCCTCTTCCTCCTCCTCAACTTCTTCACCTTCCTCCTCCTCCTCTTCCTCATATTCTCGTGAACGTCCCCTGGACCGATGCCGATGGTAGGCTATGAAATGAAATGGAAATTGTTTTGGGTTTTGTCTTAAAGATGTATTTATGCCAAAATAACTGTAAAACATCATTGCTTCAACTGAGTATTAACAGAGCAAAATTGAGGACAAAACTTATTTGGCAAAATCCAGAGAGGGTATTGCTGACATATTTACAATTTCCTTTTTTATGCTTTATTTAATGAATTAGTAAAAATTTTTAGCATATAAAAATGTTGCCAGGCATTCAAATTCATAAAAGGTTTGTTTTACAGTATGATCATTAAAAATAAAAAGGAGTTTTTAATCGAAAATTCAGGTTGAAAATTTTTAAAATTTTAATTTCAAGAAAAAAATTGATAGAATATCAGCTATTTTGTCATCACACACTATGTTAAAATACAGGGTAAATGTTAATCTTCTTGATGCTATAGATTATTTAGTTATACTTAAGTACAAAAATTGATTATTTCAGCTCTCACCTGCATTAATCGTGATAAAAGAGGGAACTAACTAGAAGATAGTTAAATTAAGTTTACTTCAACGTAATACAAGCAATTAACCAACATTCAAATTGCATCATTAGGTGTACACAATCTTAGCAATGCACCTATTTTAATTTGTACCATCTAAGGGTAAAACCACAAATTTTCTTTGTAATACTTATAATCTCATTCTTGTAATTAAATTGAAAAACTCAAATTAAATTTTTCCTCATGCTTTAGATATGAATGCTCATCATCAGTCAGCATGTCAACACATGCAGATATTTCACAACATGATGATAGAAAAATGAAAGTAATGGCATACATACAAACAATAAAAAGATAAAATTGTGCTATAAATTTTTGTGCAGCAAATATTTTATTACAAGCCAGTAATGGATATGAAAGGTAGAGTAAGAAGAAATTGCATGACATGCATTTTATAGAAATTACAGAACACTGCCATCATGAAAATATAGTTGATAAATGTATAGTTAAATTCTCTGTCCATCCTTGTGCCATAATTACTAATCTAAGAAGCATTGCTGCAATAAAGGAATCTACAGGAATGCAAGAAATTTCTCTAGAGTCTCTCCCTTCCCCTGATGTTATATCTATTAATTTTCAGGAGATGATTCTGCTGCAGAATGGTCAACAGGACGGGAGCCAAAACATCCATTTGTTTTTTCAATTAATTTTGTCTTTTAATAATCCTTCCTTTGATAATGGCCAGTTTCATTTGACTTATATGAATGAGCAATAAATAATGCATGGTATATATAAAGAAATTGTGAAAATACTGCTTTTTAAAAATCACTATGCTAAACTCGCTTTAGATTAAATCATCCTATTGATTTTTTATGATTTTCTTTCATAATAATTCACATGAATCGATGCAATTGATCTTTGCAAGTAAATTCAGAAGAACTTATATTTATGCCCAGGGTTGAGTGCAATTTCCTATATACCATGAAAATTATTGCTGTACTTAAATATTGTTGCAGAAATTTTTAAAGATTAAGGTGATATTTTAAGAAAATTTGTTCAACACCTCTGAAAATTAAATATCTTAAACATTATATCATGGCATATCTGGAGAAACGTTAGACTATTTATTGACAGGAAAATGTTTCCTGTATTCATTGTAATTATAACATACTCCTAGGTTACCCTTAACAACCACTTGCCAAGAGGCAAGTAAGATATCATAATACAAGTGTCATAATCAATGTATTTTAAGTCCTTTTTAATTTAGGGCTTGTAAATGTTAGACCAGAAGTTAAATCCATTAACCAATTCAATTCAATTTTCTTTTCGTATTATTATACTAATTTAAACCCCAATGATACAAAGGCCTTTTCTAATAAACAATTTGGTATGGTGAATATTGATATCATTGCAAAGTAATGGAATCTATTTACTAGTTCAAATAATTTCCAAGTCAGAAGTCTTATTCTATGCATTTATTTTAATCAAAAAATGTAAAAGCAGACAAATATGATGGCTCAGGGAAGTAAAATTATCTTTAAGTAAGTCATTTTAGGGCCATATCATAGGTTTGACAAACAGACAGTCACACATATAGTCTGTGCATAAGCTAGAGAGATAATTTGTCTAATTGTAAGCCAATCTTGGTTTATTATTACTTCCTTTATCCCTATAATATGTTTGTTTTTCATAAGAAATTCATGGAACCCTTATGAAAAACCAATCTCAATAAGAACTTCTTAATCAAACAATTTCTTCCCAAGTTTAACAATGTTTACATTTCATAGCTACTGCAATGACGCCATATTGAAAAATATTTAATAACCGTTTTCCCAAGATCTCCTACTTCTATTCCAAGTAAAATTACTAGGGATGATAGTATTCAAGCATTCTAACAAGAGATTTCTAATAATGAGCAAAGGTGTATTTTTTATTATCATTATTATATAATCAAATTATGTTTAAATTTTACCTTTTAGCTGACATTTAAACTGCAAACTGCTGAATAAGAAAATACTTCCTGAAAATTTCTACATGAATAATAACTTTTGAAACCTATGATTTTGATCATAAAGAGAAATTAACAGTGGATTTATACTAAATATCTAGAATTAATGGGTTAAAGTACAGCATCAATCAATAGTTTTAGAGAAAAATTATTTACAGTTTATTGCCTGTATTGATATACCATTTTATACCGAGTTACCATAAAATAAACAAAGGATTAACTATCATCAAATCTACAGTGGCTTGGGTAGTCACATAAATTGGTCAACAGTAACATTGAATCAAATTATGGAGCATAAATTGTTACTAAAGAGCTTATTTTACAATGAGATGCAGCATCATTTTATCTTTACATATAATAAGTCTTTTACTTAAGCGCACATCTGAGGTAAGTTGCGAAACCCATTCTGGTTAGTAGGGGATATGACACTGAGCTCAGAGTACTTACTCATCTATTGTTGCTCTAAATCCCTTCTCCAATCACTTGAATAACTTTAATTCCACTGCCCCTTTCCAAATTCTTGCTATTCGGCAATTGTCCGAATAACACCTTTTGAGGGAACTAAGAGGAAAAAGTAATCAAGGGGAAATAAAATTTCAAAAATAAAGCAAAAATTAAAAATGAAAGCAAAACAGAGTGATAGTTTGTGCACATGCAAGCTGGAAAGCTAAATGAAAGATATAATCAACTGAAGAAATTTAGATTTCATAAAAGAAGTATACATAAAAAAAATTTAAAAAACTCATGGATGATTAAAAATTACATAAATGTATAGAATATCTGCATGAAACATAATTATGATAAATCCTTGTTATCTCAATCTTCTTAAAATTTCCCTAAAATATTGAAACATTTTCAGCCATAGCTGTTCCAAAATTTAAAATCTTAATTTCAATAGTGAATAACAACAGATTTCTAACTTAGAATCTGCAAAGAAACTAAATTAATCTGGTTAAGGAAAGTTATTCTATCCCTTGAAAATGGAACACATGCATATAAGCCATCAGAAAAAGACTGGAAACTGTAGAAATGGTAACATTTTATCACAATCAATAAATTATGATTTGTAAACATATTATAAACCCTCTGTTAGTCATTGTGTGCTTTTGACTTACATGAGAAAATAAAATCCAAATCAGCAACTAAACATGTTGTAAATAAAAGCTTGTTTTGGTGAAGAAAGAAGTTAAGCTCACTGATGGAAGAGAAGCTGATTTTAATGATAGAAGAGGCAGTGTAAAGTAAATAAGCATCATTCCAGAAGAGACACGTGCATTGCAGAAACAAAGCATTGCTAAAGTTGTTTTAACAATGCCTGACTAAGGCAGCTCATAAACTCCAACAACATTACAAGTGTTTAATATACAGATTATTTAAATCATGAAAAGTAATATAAATTTAATAGCGTAACAAAAAATCTCACAGCAAGCACTCCCATTCTTATGGGCTAGAAGAATATGTACTCACTCAATACCATTACATACCAAAAACATACATGGCAGTAGTAACAGGTTGCCCATAATGGGTAACTCTGGTTGACATTCTTAGTTGTTTAAATTTTAAAATTTCATCACAATACTATTTCTCAGTAAAACTCCAGAATTCCTTGGTTAAAAAAGGGGTATCCCTATATCCCTATCCTCTATATCAAATTTTTGTTGAATATATTTCCTTCCTAAATACATGTAGTCTACATTCTATGCGAGAATTTTGTAAGATGGATCTTTAAGGAATAATTAAACAAAGAAATGATTTTAAGAGTGATTTACCTGAATGGATAAGGAAACTGCTGAAATGAGGTTTTAACCACTAATAAATAAATTGTTGCAAGCGGCATGTATAAGTTCCTTTGCCACAATAAATTGAAATCTCTATTCTCATAATTCATCAATTGCTGATGTGTGATAGTGCCCTAAATAATTATTTTAATTAATAAATCTCAATGACGAATTTTATATATGAAGATATTGGATGACTTTCACATTAAAATGAGCAATGACTTCATGCTTATACATGTATTACCAACAAATATTGAAAATACTTTTAATGCAAAAGGAAAATTCAACCAAAATTTCTGCTAATAGACATGTGGTATTGCCATATGAAGCTTAATTTTCAGTGGACGACCCTTCATGTGCTTGATTCTGAATTTAATTGAAATCAGAACCCTACATTAAGAAGAATAAATTGTTTCAAGCATAAGAGTCTTATCAAGGTAGTACTCTATCCTCATAAAATTCTACTTATTTTTTATTTATATGATCTAAAAGAAATAAAATGAATAGAATCAATTTTGATAGGGAAAATTAATAGGTTTCATATGAAATATTTATCCCAAAAATGCTGGTAAAAAAAGTAAACTCATTCTAGAATGATTCTGCCAAAGAACCAGGACTGCTTCTTGCAGGAGGGAGAGGTAGAATGTCTTAGACATAAAAATAAATATTTATGTTTTAGAGTGATCAATTTTTACATTAAAATGTTACCTGATATGATATCATGTAAGAGCACAATTATCATTGCATCATATTTCATAGTGATTTCTTTGTTCAGAAAAATTATTCTGAAAGATAAACTACATATTTATTTTCAGATTAAAAACTTGGAATAAATTTGAATATATATATTCTCCAATATTTTAAGAATTAGAGGTTTCTTTTTACATTTTGGGGAAATGGGATGCAGCAATTCTAATGGATAAATATAACTCTCAGGGACTTATATAGCAGTATCAAAAAAGAAATATATAAAAAAATTGCTGTTAAATCTTTAAATATGGTAGAGTTTTACTGAAATTCATAATCAAACATCTCTCCTATCCAGTAGTTCAAAAGTTGAATATTTTTTTCTTATACTTGATGACAGATGCATGCAGGAATATTGCCTTTCTTCCTGCCACTTTCAACTATCACCTATGATCCTATATTGATCATGCCATGAGGAGTGCTTGCTTGTCTACTACTGTGCAACTGGGAGGGGCCGCCATTTACCTCTTGGGTCGTGTGAGTATCCATAGGTGTCGTGGTGCGCTGTTGGGGTTAAATAAGGAGAAGTGGAAGGTTCGGGGAATTGGTTAGGAAGGGGAAAATTCATCATAGAATTTAGGAAAGGAGTGGTAAGTTCATGGTTGGGAAAGGAAAAAGAGAGATATAACATGAAAAGATAGGGAAGTGAGCAGATAAAATGGGAGGAGGACACATGTCTCATCTCCCTTTTTTATAACATTCATGAAGTTAATCATCTCATGAACATATTGCTTTTTATATATAGGATTGCTTCCTAAGAACTAAGTGCATACATTGTCTAAAGAAGCTGGAGTGAGTGCAAACATCCCAGGTGCTTGGTGTCATATGGTTCAAGCGTGAAGTTGCATACTTAGCCATCACTCACTCTAAAACAGGTAAAACAAGGGGCCTAATTGCATTGGGAAATACTGTTAAGTGCCATCCAATGACTTTGTTATGCATAGTGACATGAAAATAACAATAAAATATGCAAAATCTAAATATTTGCTAGGTAGGATGGCATAATGAGTGAGGTGTTTGAGCAGGGAAATTCTGTAAGCAAACTGTTTTGTGATATCGTTTTAAAACTGTAAATGCATTTTCTTCACTAACATATATGTGGAAGTTGAATAAAAATACACAATAAGTGCAAAATGCAGGTTTAAATTTAAATGTTTATCCACTATCAAACAAAGTTGTCATGAATATTGTAAATTTTAATGCCCAATTTAAATCTACAATTTGACAAATCAGGATGCTAGAAATGAATTAAAGTAACTAGATCCAAAAGGGGTGATATTTAACTCTGTGAAATAACTATGTTAAAGGTAATTTCATTTAGGTTTTCTTAACAATATGACTAATAATGTGATGATTCTGGGAGATATTGTAGAAGATTTGGAGATAATTATGAACTTTATTCATACATCACAGTTCAAAACAATTAACTCGCTAATCAGCACCTGGGGATAAATTTTCAATGTCATACAGAAAGAACACCATGACATTAATTTTATAGTACTTGGGTATTTTGAAGAAATCAACAAAATATTAACATTAAGTCATCAACTAAGGTCATCAATACAAAGTTGTTGAGTGATATCAAGAATGGATAAGCTAGTCACTGTAGCATAATTTAAGCAGTACCAATTATTTAGCTTGATGTAATGAAGTTTCTTAAAATACATTTTATGAAAGGCTGTCAGTTAAGATAAGATATATAAATGTAAATATTTTTCATCATTGATATTCATTTACTTGTGTTTATTTCAATTAATATTTACTGAGTAGTGTCAAAGAAGTTTCATTTTTGCAAGAAAAGTAATTTCTACTTTTATCAATAAATGATTTAATTTTACCAATACAAATCATACTTTTACGCTTTAATCAACTCTCAAAGTAAATGCATTTCTATGCATCTTTAAGAGATGATGGTTGCTATGCAATCATCTTCTCTTTTAAATAGCTTTCACTCTTTTCTTAAGGATTTCTTTTTTAAGAATACTTTAAAGTATTATTTTATTTGAGTGTTTATTTGCACAGACTGGTAACATCTCACATAATCCTAGAGGGGTTTATGATCATTCCATTAACTTTGCCAAGTGGAGAAATTGGAATGCGAGCTAATATTGGTATATTACATATACCTTATTGTATGCCTCTCATAATTCATTTAAGGAGAATTGCAAAAGTTCCAATACATAATTATTTGAACAAAATATACCATACTCTCAATTTAACCTTTAATATTTTGCAAATTTTGATACAAGCAATGGTTTCCATTCCATACAGAATAGGAATAAGGTTCTTTTACCATATTCTACTGAAAGGTGATTATGTAAGATGCCATCTGACTATGCAGTTTTATCAATTCCTTGGAAACCATTTCACCAAAACACGAAGAAGTTAAGATTCTTATTTTCTAAATATTATCTTCTCAGTATAAACTCAAGAAAATGAAATTTCAACATAGGAAATTGTATGATGGAAATGACAATGTCATTTATGTGATAATCATTTTCCAGTACCCTGGAATATGGATCTAAACAAATCCTAACAAATAATTCTAAGCATATAATTTTAAGCTGTCTTAGTGCTATTGAAAATTTTATTTTTGAGCATTTTCAGAGGATTTTTTGCCGTGATACTGTTACATATAGATAATATGACTGAGACATCTAATTTAAGTCAATGGTATAAGAGTATGCGATCAACTAGCAGAACTTTTTCCTAGTCCCTGGTCATTGCAAGTGTTTCACTAATATGGCTTTGGAGTTCATCATGCAGTACCATGAGCATAACAGTGACCATAGGTAAATACAGTGCAAACTACTGAAGACTATTTGTTCTTATGGTTGAATATATCTTGAAATATTTAATAGTAAGCGAGTAAACTCTTAGAATCAGTAAAAACATTGGTGCAATAAGAGTATGGGAGTGTTCTTTGGAGTTAGTGCTTTAAGTTATTTTTGTTTAAAAGTAGGGTGCCATTCCTGGAGAACTGCTTTGATTAAGGGTACTAAATAGAAATGATTGGAATGTATGTTTTCATATCTCTTACATCCCAATACATACATTAGTCCAATGCAACATCTGGGACAGTGTTGATGCAGCTGTGACATTTGCAATGAACTAACCGAAAGGTCACCAAATTGTAAAAAATATATTTTCGAATTAATATTTAATTAACATTCAACATTTGATGTCTCCAAGTATCTATTATAATTATGTACAGCTCAATTTACGGCTTTGATCAAATCAAACTCATGAATGATCACAATCACAATGATTATTTTGACTAAGGATCGCAATTTGCATTTTATATATGTCATTGGAGTTGCAAATTATTCTTTTAGCTCAGGTGAAATTCTCTGGTAGATGTCAAGAGATGGAACTAAAGCTTCAATGTATCTGACTGACATGAGTATTATGCCTGCAGAATGTTTGATTTCATTAAAACTCAATAAGTGATCCAGTTTCTTTCTTACAACCTCATCATACCATTTCCCTTGAAATTTCATTTCATGGACATAATCATCACATTATCTTAAACAATGGACACTAAAACTAATTTTTTTTTATCTTTAGACAGTCATACCTGGAGGAGTAGAGTTGAGCTTGTGGTCCATCCCAGGTGTGGCATGAGGAGATGGTCGTGATGCAGACATGCTGCCCCCACCTGGTTGAAGTCCTGAAGATGATGCAGAAGCAACAGGTGCAGGTCCTGAAGATGATCCAGTAAATGTAGGATGGGTTGCTCGCCAGTAAGCCTATGAAATGCATGAAAGATTTCTTGTAAGTAAACTAGCTGTTAGAAAAGAGGGTCACATGTTTATGTTAATATCTATTAGAAGAATCATTGCGATACACTGTTTTTTGATATTTTAAGGTTCTTTCCAGTAAAAATATACCCAGGATTGAAAGTTGATCATCGTATACTTAACGGCTTCGAGACGGACAGATACGTCTCGTATGACGTATTAGATATAAACAATATTTTTATGGGCACTGCAGCATGTAGCGAAGCAATAAAAATTTGCGAAATTGAGGATATTCGTAGGAAAATACTTTTAAAATATCAATCATTTATGATCAGAACACTGATGTGTAACATTTTTGATGTTGATTCAGCCGCCGTGATCATATGATGAAGGTAGTTGTTAATGGATTAGTGCTACAATCTGATGTAATAAAATAAACTTCGGTGTTCACGAAAAGGGGTTCAAATAGTAACATCTTACAGAACCCTCTGTTGTGATAACTTAATACATCTCACGCCGAAAATAGAATCTTGCCTCTAGATACTCCGCTATGTGCTCACACGCGTCCTCTAACTGATTTTCGTCGAGTATTACGTCGAACATCTCTGGTGGACATTGTGCCAGTTTTTCAGCAGCTACCATTTGAACGTTCAGATTCCTTGCTTGTGACTTTCCTCTTGACTTGATGAGACGCTGAAGGACCTGAAAGGAGGAAAATGGGTTAACTGGGTTCATATTTTTTGTAACTTTTTTATTTGTCTTAAATATGAACGCCGAGCCTTTGAAGACAAAATAATTACGCAATTTTGTATTTTGCAGTATATGTGATAATTGTCTAACGTTATCGAAAGCAAAGAGACAAGAGAGAGAGAGTATAATCTACTCTAAGGAAGGAGTTTACTATATCTTACGCTGTACAATGCTGTGGTAACCAGCAATTTCCCGTAAAGGGAGTGACATTTAGGGGAAACACTTAACTTAAGGCAAGGGAATTCTCACCCGGATTACCGTCAATAGAAATCGGACAATTCAAAACTCCCAAAAGATGTTTGCTTACTTATGGCCGTTTTATATCTATATATATCAAACAAATTTTTTGATGATTTACATAATTTCTATAGACGCTCCGCATAATGTAGTTCTTTTGGGCTATTGAATGAACTAATAATAGATTATTGAGTGAAAACAATTAATGGTTGACAAAATTGTAGGTTAATATACATTAATGAAATAAAAGTAAATTTAATCTCAGACACCTGATGATTCGTTAGTAGAAATAAGTCGCCATAAAAAATTAGTTATGGACACCATGAAGTATTTTTAATTTACAGAGATTCCTCTCGGGTTTTCAGCCGTTTCCGCTAAAAATTCCACAGCCATAAGCGGAGTCGGTGGAAATCCTACTTACTCGGCTGAAAATCTGAGAGGAATTTCTTCAGGTTATCCGTCGGGAAAGTGTCAAATGTTTCCATTTTTCATTTCATTCTTTATTTAAAAAAATAAGCGATCGATCGGAAGTGAAGTTTAAAAATTACATAAGATATACATTCTTTTGGTGATGTATTCCCTTGACTTCCTTTTTTAAGATGTCAAGGAGAGGACTAGAGTTACTAATCCGATACATTTATGTCAAGGATAAATAAATTTACTGTGACGATAACGAACCGTCAGAACATAAAACCATATATGTGCATCCGTGGCGACTAGAAAACGTTGGAATAGACTTGTACATAATCTGTGAAGACTTTCTTATAGCTAACAAGAAGGGACGTTAGGGGAAAAAGTTTCTGATTTGAAAGAATTAATAGTTCAGAAATAAAAAAAAATCACAATAAAAGTAGGAAAGAAAAATGAAAGATCACAAGTGATTGAATAACTCGTCCGTGCTGTGTAAACATTTTAATGGTTTTAAAGGCAATGAAATAAAACAATAGGAAGGTAAATAACAATACAAGAACGTAATAGAATGTTTTCATAGATTTTGAAGATGGAATAAATTTAATAAACACTCAAGCGGTGGATTTACTGAGATGCTTCTTAAATAGTCATTGGAGATTAAAATATATTTACTCTCACCTTAGGAGAAGATATTTTCAAGTATACGATTGTTGGTGCTAGTGCAGTCTTCGCCAACTGTGATGGATGGTTGATGGTATCACAGTCGAGGACAACCAGCTGAAAAGGAAGATTTTCATTTTTTCACTGTTTCATTAATTCAGGTCAACCAATTAAAGGTGTGATTTTAATAGACTACTCTTAAACGCTAATTTTTTCCAATGACATTTTTTTTGATTCTCAGATCCATTATTATCTCACAATTTATTCTTTATTTTAAATTACATTGATTCCATATAATAATAAGGTATATTCATTTATAAAGAATATAGTAAAATAATTAATACAACAGCTTATAGTACGAAATCATTTTTATAAAAAAATAGTTAGGTAAAAGTGCAAACAATGAGGGAACGATTTNGAGGAATCCACAGTAGTATCGCGCGAAGAATCTCCTCAAGTACAAATATGACTCTAAATTTTTATTATGTTCCAAATGAATACCGCAAAAATGAATGAAAAGATGCAATCAGTTTCGCTCAGCGCTGAAAATGCTTCTTACGCTGTTTTATTGCCTACTTTCTCCACTTCCTAATATTCTCCGTTGATTTAAGGTGATAATGGTCGCCGGTTTCATCTCTTGAAAAGCACGAACTTTAATTTTGAAAAGAAGGTAACTCGCGGTGTAATATCGCACATGGATTAATTACCTGTAGTAGTAGTAGTATTGTTAAAAGTGCTTCGATAGCTAAGGTCATTTTGCACGTAGGCCCCTGCTGGGGATCGAACCGCTTTCGTTGAATTCGAACGCGTTGCCCACTCGGGTATCCGGGAGCCCGATTAATTACTTGTATCGATGAGCCCTTGTTCGTTTGGATAGTTGCGTAAGATCATACATTTTATAGAGAGCATATTTACCTTCCTGCGAATCTGTGCTTGAGAAAGTCGAAAAGCGCCTTCTGCATCATGTCCGTCACCTCGTATCCTTTGAGGGACGGCCCCACCAGCACCACCGGACGCATGGACGGCACCACATCGTACGGTGTGGGACTTTCCTGTTTCTTGAAGAACGGTTTCCTCTTCTCCTTGGCGGGTGGTGGGGTGGTCAGCGAAGGAGCGGTTGCTCCGCCGCGCCTCGCGTTGCCCACCGAGTCCGAGTCATCCCCTGCAGGTTACCAACCAACCACAAACAGCCACACGCACACACACCCATATACACATTTATTATAGATGCTGTTGGGATCAATATCCTCTTATGACCACCCAGCGAGCCTTTCTTTCCGATATATACGCTTGTATACTAATTGCCAAATAAACATAAGTATATCTGATTTTCCGTCAAAAATTCTACGAAGGAAATTTTTAAAGAGAAGACTGGGTTTCATGACACCAGCAAATTAAAATTCTTGACTATATTTCAGAAACGATACACATGAATCTGAAGTGATTTCACAGAAAGAGGTACAAAGTATTTCTATCTTCTCATTCCATAGTATTGGATTAAATTTTGAAGCAATCGCTGCATGTTTACATTTTACAAATAAACAAAAAGTGAACTCACTTCTGCATAAGTTTTGGATACAAAAATAAGTCATATCAGCAGTAAAAGGACATCTACTTATTTTGAAGTTATATTGTCAATGTTTGCCTAAATGTCAGTCAAATCTTTAATAGATTTTGATGACCTTGATTGTTGAAAAGTTTTGATGCACCCAGTAAATGGCTCGCTGGTATGTTAAAAATACTGCATGCACAGTACGGGAAGGTTACAAGCAAGTTGTAGGAAAGAAGGAGACTCATGCCCCTTCTCTCGCTCGCTCATGAAAGATGTTAGTGATTCGACAAACATTTACTGAAAGCATTATCAATCAATGCAAGACACTTATATTGTCAAACCTAAAAACAAAAAAAAAATAATTGGATAAATAGTAGTTGGTTCGATTAATAATTATTCATCATTAATTATCACAAATGAAAAGAATGATCAGAGGTGGAAAATTGGGTTTGAAACAAATAAATTTCAAATCTTCGTGGAATCGGAAACTAGTTAAAAATTTTTTGACTCCGATGCCAATTCCAATACCCAATAAATTTCCTATTCTCGATTCCGATTAACCGTCCCATCACTAGATGAAATTGGGATTCAATTGGCCGTTGGGTAAGCATTGACGTGAAATGAGCAAATGACAAAGGAAAATGATGACATAGCAAAAGATAGTAGTCGAAAGTTAAGGACTTAGATCACAATGTAGACAAATGTTCAGTAATTAACTTCTTAGATAGAAAATCTATTGACAACGGTTATTCGCACAGCATCAGGGGAAAAACTTTATTGGTGTACCAAACATACAGTAGAATCTTTGAAATATAATGGAGTAACCCTCACGAATAACTTAACACGGGGTACCCACATCCGTAATATACTCGTTGGTGAACGAACACTTAGGAAACTCGACAAGAGAAAAGTCTGTAGGAGAAAAAGTCCGTGAGCGATGTTACTTTGCGTTAGTTAGGCCTCGCCTTGAGTATGCATGTAGCGTATGGGATCGTGCCGAAAAGTGTCGTACTCGAGAATTAGAAAAGATACAGCGAAAGGCGATAAGTTTCGTAACAATTGTGACGACTAATCCGCGAGGGTTATTCAGATGCTCCAGGATGGGAATCTCTAAAAGCAAGAAGAATTAAATAAAAGTTTAATTAATGATTTTATATATTTTAATATATGATATTTATATATTAAGTACGTTTCTAGAAGGTGTAACCGATATTATGCGTCCTCCCTGTTCT